>CAUYUJ010005195.1:17500-63582 GCA_963575745.1 Prorocentrum cordatum
GGGTCTTTTGGGCCGTCTTGCACGGTATGAAGCGCAAGACAACGCCAAGAAGAGGCGAATATGTTTAAAACATACGTTTTCCTCAGGGAGTGGGGCAATTTCCACTTCTTCGGTGCCTTTTGGGAGGCCTCTTGGAGGCCTCTTGGGGCGTTTTGGAGGCATCTTGGGCCGTCTGGATGCATCTCGGGCGTCTTGGAACGATCATTCGACGATTCGGTGCCCTCTTGGATCGTCTTGGTGCCCACTTGGGGCCCTCTTGGCTTGCTTTGGGGCCCTTCTATGCTCCCATGACGCGTTCGTCCGGGGCCGGGGGGGGTTACATCTCCGGTTTGGGGTCCCTGGGGGGGGGTTATGGGGGGGGAACAATCTCACACGCCTAGAGACCCACAAGGGGTCGGCGGACCAAGGGGGCGCGGCTCTGGGAGCGTGGACGCAGCATACTTTACCCCGGATCGTGGCCCTGGGAGCGCGGACGCAGCGTAATTTAAAAAGGGATCCTGGCCCTGGGGGGCGGACACATGGTAATTCAAGCGGGAACGTGACCCTGGGAGCGCGGACACAGCGTAGTTCATCAGGGAGCGCGGCCCTGGGAGCGCGGACGCAGCGTATTTTACGAGGGATCGTTGCCCAGGGAGAGCGGATGCAGTGTAATTTGCAAGGGATCGTGGCCCTGGGAGCGCGGACGCAGCGTAATTTACAATGGATCGTGGCCCTGGGAGCGAACGCAGCGTAATTCACGAGGGGTCCTGGCCTTGTGTCAGGGACGTCCCGCGGCACGTTCCCTGACGCGTTCCCTGGCACGTTCCCTGGCGCGTCGCCTGGCACGTTCCCTGGCACGTTCCGCGGCTCGTCCCGTGGCGTGTCCCCCTTGCACGTCGCGCGGCGCGTCCCGTGGCATGTCCCCTGGCACGTTCCCTGGCACGTTCCGTAGCGCGTCCCCTTGGCACGCCACGGTGCGTTCCCATGGCATGTCCCCTGGCACGTCCCCTGGCGCGTCCTTTGGGACGTTCCGCGGCGCGTCCCCCTGTCGTGTCCAACTGTCAGATTAGCTCTGAGGCAGCGACTATGTGCTCAAGCAGCTCGGGCTTATGATCCAGATCAGTTCGGTCAGGACTCTGATGCACTCGATCCACAACGCTTTAAATCATTATCGTGGCATGGCACATCGCAATTCAGCACGGTGCAGCACAGCACAGTCCCTGGCACGGTACATCAAGATCAATACACTCAGTCTTGCAACCTGGCACGTTCCCTGGCACGTTCCGTGACGCGTCCCGTGGCGAGTCCCTCTTGTACGTCGCGCGGCGCGTCCCGTGGCACGTCCCCTGGCACGTTCCCTGGCACGTTCCTTAGCGCGTCCCCATGGCACGTCGCGCGGTGCGTTCCCATGGCACGTCCCCTGGCACGTCCCCTGGCGCGTCCCTTGGGACGTTCCGCGGCGCGTCCCCCTGGCGTGTCCCACTGTCAAATTAGCTCTGGGTCAGCTACTCTGTGCTCAGGCAGTTCGAGCTTGAGATCCAGATCAGTTTTGCCAGGACTCGGATGCAAAGGGGGACTCGATCCACAAAGCTATAGAGCACAATCGCGGCGTGGCACATCGCAATTCAGCACGGCGCAGCACAGCACAGCCCTTGCAAGGTACATCAATATCGATTCGCTCAGCATTACTATTGCCCGTCGCCCAATCAGGCGTCTTGAAAACGTTGTCATGCCTTACATTTCTATATTCCTTTCCGGGTTCGTGGGTCGATCATGTTCCCAGGAAGGGCATGGGCCCAGGGTTCTCTTTTCGCTGTTTACCGGAATCGACTTGAGGTGGGCCGGCGGAATTATTCCCGATAAACATCGAGGTCGAGGTGGGCTGTCGGAATTTCTTGAAGGGTCTCTCGAGCGAAACGCGGGTTTTTGAATTTTCGCTCGGTGAATATGGAGGTAGACTGAGATTTGTTGTTTGTTGCGGATGTCTCGGCCGAAACGCTTGTTTTGCAGAATTTGTTGAGGATGTCTCGAGCGAAACGCTTGTTTTGGAGATTTCCAAGAACCTGGACGCCCAAGGATGCCCACGGGGTCCTTGGGAGTGCGGACGCAGCATGATTACAAGGGATCGTGGCCCTGGGAGCGCGGCCGCAGCGCAATCTACGAGGGATCGTGGCCCTGGTAGCGCGGACGAAGCTTAATTTACGAGGCATCGTGGCCCTGGGAGCGTGAATCCCGTGTAATTTGCAAGTGATCTTCGCCTTGGGAGCGCGAATCCAAAGTAATTCACTGGGGATCTTGGCGCTGTGAGCGCGAAACCTGCATAATTTAAAGGGGATCGTGGCCTCGGGAGTGTGCATCCGTTGTAATTTACTACGGATATTGGTTGGCCCTGGGAGCGCGAACCCAGCGTAATTTGCGAAGGGTCTTGGCACTGGGAGCGCAAAGCCCGCGTACTTTACAAGGGATCGTGGCCCTGGGAGCGTGCATCCAGTGTAAATTGCAAGGGATCGTGGCCGTGGGGGCGTGCATCCCTCGTAATTTGCAAGGGATCGCGGCCCTGTGAGCGCGAACCAATGTAATTAACAAGGGATTGTGGCCTTGAGAGCGCGAATCCAGTGTAAATTACGAGGGATTGCGCCCTTGGGCGAGCGGACGCAGTGTAATTTATGAATATTCGCGGCTTCGGGTCCAGCGCGTGATTTTCAGGAAATGGTGGGGGGGCCGAAAAGCGGTCCCCAAGTGCGTGTCCCAATGCAGAAAATATGTGGTTCTGCTCTGGAGAATTTTTTTCGCGTGGTGTCGGGCCTCAAGGGGCTTCCCTGGGGCAGGAGTTATCGCGTGGTGTATGGCCTTTGGGGCTTCCCCCGGCAGGAGTTTTCGCGTGGTGTCAGGCCTCCGGGGGTCCCCCTTCCCGGGTGCATGGGAGTTTTCGCATGGTGTCGGTCCTCCGGGGGCTTCCCTTCCCTGGCGGGAGTTTCCGAAGTGTAAGGCTTCTGGGATTTTTTTTGCGCGGTGTCAGGTCTCCGGGGGGCCTTCCTTCCTGGGCGGGAGTTTTCGCGTGGTGTCGTCCCTTCAGGGGCCTTCCCAGCGCGGGAGTTGGTACGTCCGCTGGCGCGTCGCCTGGCACGTTCCTTGTCACGTTCCGTGGCGCGTCCACCTGGCACGTCCCAGGCACGTTCCGTGGCGCGTCCTCCTGGCACGCCCCGCGTTGCGTTTCCTGACACGTCCCCTGGCACGTCCCCTGGCGCGTCTCTTCGGACGTTCTGTGGCGCGTCCCCGTGGGATGTCCAACGGCGCGCCCCCCTAGCGCGTCCCTTGGCGCGTCCCCTGTGCGGCACGGCACAGTGCAGCGCAGCACAACTCAGCCCCTGGCACAGTATCGTCACCATCGATATCTTCAGCATTGCCATTGCCCATCGCCCACTTGAGGTGCTTTGAGACGTTTCCATGCTTCATGTAGACCCCTTTCCGGGTTCGTGGTTCGATCATGTTACCAATTAGGTTTTTGGCCTTAGGGGTTCTTATTTGATTTCGTTTCCAGGACCTAACTCTACTCGTTTCCAGGACCTTCCTCGGGTTTCCTGGGTCCCCCGGGTTCCTTGGGTACCCCAGGTCCCCCGGTTTCCCGGGGTTCCTTGGGTTCCCCGTGTTCCCTGGGTTCCCCAGGTTCCTTGGGTGTTTCATTCCGAGCAGTGGGAAGCAATGCCATGCAATGCCAAGCAAAGCCAAGCATTGCGAAGCGCTGCGAAGCATGCAGCAGGAAGCTTTCCCCTAACGGGGGCCGTTCCGGGCTCATCTTGACATTGGGCGTGGATTCGGCCAGTCGTTGGTGTTATCGAAGAGGTGTCCCCCGCCCTCTCGGCGGTCGCGTTTCCCGGAATGTTGGCCAAGGGCCTCGCCAGGGAAGCGAGTTGCCGAAGGCTTGCGTCGGGCCGCGGGCCCCCGATGGAAGCTCTGACGCTATGATACTGCGGTGGGTGTGGAGGTGGCCTGGGTTGCCTGCGAGCGGCTTCCTCCGGCCTCCTCCCTCCCTCCTTCAGCCCTGCCTCCCTCTCTCTCCCTCCTCCTCCCCCTCTTCCTCTCCGCTTCTCGCCTCCTCCTCATCCCTTCTCCTCCCTCCTCATCCGCCTCCTCCTGCTCCTCCTCTCCCTCCTCCTCCTCTTCTTCCTCCTCCTCCTTCTCCTCCTCCTCCTCCTCCTCCTCCTCCTCCTCCTCCTCCTCCTCTCGTCTTGATCCTCATCGCCCTCCCCCTTCTCTCCTCCTCCTCTTTCTCCTCCACCCTCTCCTCCTCCCCCTCCACCTCCTCCTCCTCTTCCTGCTCCTCCTCCTCCGCTTCCTCTTTCTTCTCCTCCCTTCTCCTTTCTCCTCCCACTCCTGCTCCATCTTGTCCTCCCTCCCAATCGCCCCTTCCGCTCCACCTCCCGCGCCAGGGCGCCTTCATAAAACTGCAGGGCAAAACCCTCGAGCCAGTGTTTCAGACCTTCGAGGCCGTTCCGCACCCCAACGTGAAGGCAATGCGGTGCGCCCGCCCCACACCCTAGAACGCGCGAGCGGGCCCCGCGAGGAGGACGAATTGAAGTCAGGGGTAGTAGTAGGAGGAGGAGGAGGAGGAGGAGGAGGAGGAGGAGGAGGAGGAGGAGGAGGAGGAGGAAGAGAGGGAGGGGGGGAACCAGGAGGAGGAGGAGGAGGAGGAGGAGGAGGAGGAGGAGGAGGAGGAGGAGGAGGAGGAGGAGGAGGAGGAGGAGGAGGAGGAGGAGAGGAGGAGGAGGAGGAGGAGGAGGAGGAGGAGGAGGAGGAGGAGGAGGAGGAGGAGAGGGAGGAGGAGAGGGAGGGAGGGAGCGAGGAAGGAGGAGGATGAGTGGGAGGAGCGCCACCTCCGCCGACCTTCGTCGTCGTCGTCGTCGCCGCCGCCGCCGCCGTCGGCACGCTGCCTGCGCCCTCTTGGCTGGCCCGCGCGGGGCCTTGACGACGACGACGACGACGACGGCGAGGAGGAGGAGGAGGAGGAGGAGGAGGAGGAGGAGGAGGAGAATGAGGAGGTGGAGGAGGAGGAGGAGGAGGAGGAGGACGACGACGACGACGATGACGACCTTCGGACGTCTCCCGACGTCCCTGGAGATATCCATGGGTCCTGGAGACCTCTGGACGCTTCTGGCGGCCTCCAGACGGCGAGTTCTCGCCCCCGACCGCCGACTTGTCTACGAAAAATCAAGCTGCTTCGAAAAGGAGGGGAACTTGGGGACACACCCCAGGGGGGCTCATCGAACGCACTCCTGCCGAGGATGGACGCCCCCCTGTCCCATGTCCCCGAGCTGGGCCCCACGTTTCGGGTCCCTCCGCAAGCCCCATATGAGGCCGAGGATGCGGGTCGACATGCCCCTCTGCTGCGGCAGAGGACGGGAGGCGCCCCCCCTTCGCCGCAGGTACGCGAACCCGATGCTCGGGCAGATGTTCGGCATGTAGGGCCGCGCCAGGCTCGGTGACTTCGGGCCTCTCAGGTGGGCGCGGGGGGGGGGGCGGCGCCGCTCCTCGAGCCTCGCGCCTCGCGCCTCGAGCCGCGCGGGCCGCCGTGCTGCGTGCAGGGCCGCGGCGGGCTCGACGCCCGTCGGGCACAGGCACAGTCCAGGCTGAGGAGGGCACGTTGCCATGGGGGGGCAGCGGGTCCCGAGGGAAACGGAGGTTTCTCCCGGAAATGGCTCCGGCCCAGGTTTTTCCCCAATCTGTGCTTGCACTGAGGGGGTCCTTCCTATTGGAAGATTTGGCGAACGTTTCCCGCCGATTTTGGTAGCAGGCTGGGTTCCCAGGTTCCCGGTTCCGGGTTCCCGGATTCCTGGTTATTGGTTCCGGGCCGATTTCGGGGTTCTCGGTTCCCGGGCTCCCGGGTTCCCGGTCGATCTCCTCAGCGAAAACCATCCATTGATTGAAGTTGTTCTTTGGTGTAATTTTTTAGTTGGTAAGTGCGTTGCCGGTGCCATGTTGGGGAAGGGCCGTCGGAATTATCCGAGATACATTTCGAGGTGAAGTTCGTTTTTGTAACAAATGCGTTTCGTGTGTGATCGCTCAAGGAAGATGTCCCTCCTATCTCGGATCTTCGATGAGTAACGGCGTCCGCAGACACCCGACAAACGGGGTGCAGAGCGTTCTGCGCAGAATCCATTATAAAACACGAGCTATGGAGACCCTCGTATTTGACACAAATGTGAAAAGTTGACTTTTTGCGTGCCCGCTCGAGGATGGCGCGTCCCGCGCGCAGGAATTTCGAGGATGTCTCGAGCGAAACGCTTGTTTTGCAGAACTCGAACGGCCTGGGCGCCCCAGGGAGAGCGGACGCAGTCCCCTGGCACGTGCGTTCATACTTTCCGTAGCGCGTCCCCTTGGCACGTCGCTCGGTGCGGTCCCATGGCACGTCCCCTGGCACGTCCCCTAGCGCGTTCCTAGGGACGTTCCGCGGCGCGTCCCCCTGGGATGTCCCCCTGTCAATTAGCTCTGAGGCAGCTACTATGTGCTCAGGCAGCTCGATCTTAAGATCCAGATCAGTTCGGTCAGGACTCGGATGGAAAGGAGGACTCGATCCACAACGCTACAGAGTGCAATCGCGGCATGGCACATCGCAATTCAGCACGGCGAAGCACAGCACAGCCCTCGGCACGGTACATCAAGATCGATACATTCAGCATTGCATTGCCCGTCGCCCAAGCAGATGTTTTGAAAACATTGCCATGCTTTATATTTCTGTATTCCTTTCCAGGTTCGTGGGTCGATCATGTTCACCGTTGTCGGGCTCAGGGCCCTCCACGGGCCCCGGGACTGTCAGGAAACGACTTGGGATGAACTGTTTCGTCTGGGGGAAGGCCCCGAGGTCCAGGACCCGTTTCCCGCAGCACCCGCTTCCCCCTTGCTAAGCAGGGGGGGGGCGGCGGAGTTCTTCTCTCGCGCGCGCGCGCCTTCGGAGGGCCTCGGAACCTTCGGAAGATCTGGGTCTCCCCCCGCTCCACCCTCCTCGCCCTCCTACCTGGTCCTTCTCTGTATCATTCTCCTCGTCCCCCTCTTCCTCTTACCCCACTCCACCTCCTCCTCCTCCTTCTCCTCCCTCTCCCCCACTCCTTCTCCTCCACCTCGTTGTCCTCCTCCATCTCCTCCTCCTCCTCCTTTCCCCCCTCTCCTCCCCTAACCTCTTAGCCGATGGAGATCCGAGGTCGGAGGGTGGGGACAATGTGTCTCCCTGAGTCGTGTTCGGGTCCTGGCCCTGTTTTGGGTGAGTATGTGCTGGAGATCCCCGAATTTCTGGGTATGCTTCGTTTCGCTTTGTTGCATGGCTTCTTAGATCCCCGAGAGGCGGTCGCATCGTTGTGAGAGGAAAAGGGAGGCCCGCAAATCGCAGGCCCAGGAGGAGAATCCCTCTTCCAAGTTCAGTGCTTGAAGCGAAGGCTGCGAGGGAGTACGCTCCTCTGTCCATCCCACCCTCTGGAGCCATCCAGAAACCTCCAGAAACTGTTGGGAACCTCTTGAGACCGCCAGGAAGTCGCCAGAACCCCTCACCGGTTCGTGCGCATCTCCTGGGTCGCTGCTCTTCGCGCTGCGCGCCGCGCCAGGTGCGCTTGCCTTCGCACGTTCGCGCTTCCCCCCTGGAGGCCTTCTGGGAAAACTACCCCTCCAGCCCAGACCTCGACGCGAAACGCGTGATACCAGACCTTCGGCGGCTCGTTTTCTTCGAGGCGACGCCACGGAGCCTTGGAACCGCTCCCCCGGGGACAGCCTTTCATCCCGAGTTGGCTTTGGAATGCCCCGCCGTCCGAGGCCGGCCTCCGTTGGCCAAAAAGGTCGAACGAAACAGTTGTCTCATTCGGTGATGGCGTTTCGTCAGAGGGCTCTCAGATCGGTAATCACGGACCACAGGAGAGTCCCACAGGGGGGACGGGGAGCCCGAGACCGCCTGGTCGAGGTCGCCCGGTCCAGTGGTTAGCCGTTTCGCCCGAGACGCCCTCACCATTGGTTCAGGAGTCGTGCTCTCGCCTCAATGCTGGCTACACGTGCAGTCTGGGCGGCCACATGGCGGCGCATGGTGCCTTTGAAAGAACTACACTGAGGGGCACATAGCGGCACTCTCCCCCTGCCCCGTATGGCTGACCGCCTATTCCACGATCCGCCTCTTCACCTTTGCTGCTATCAGGGTGCTTCAGTGGGGTATTTTTTGTTGGAGCCCCTAGGGAGGGGGAGGATGAGGAGGAGGCGGAGGAGGACGAGGATGAGGAGGAGGAGGAGGAGGAGGAGGAGGAGGAGGAGGAGGATTAGGAGGAGGAGGAGGACGAGGAGGAGGAGAACCAGGAGGAGGAGAATAAGGAGGACGAGGAGAAGGAGGAGTGCATCGAGGCATCGAGGGCGGCTCCCAAGTTGATGCGGCAGCTTTTTTGATGGGTTTGGCGGACGAATGTTGCAGTTGGTCGGTGGCAGCACTTCGTGCAGGGAGCACGGAGATGTTGAGGTTGGATGCTTGTAGCGTGCAGTGCGCGCGAGAATGCCCACGCTCTCGAAGTCGAGTGATCGAGGATCGAGGTTTTTTGGGATGCCTGTCGTCTCTGCTTGGGCCTTTGCCCTCCGGGGGCCTCTGGGGGCTGGAGTCCTCCAAAGACCTCCAGGGGGTGCCAGATGGTCAGGCGAGGAGGGAGGGTGCGCATTTTTCATTTCGAGGTCCCCGTCCTCCGCCTCCTCTTGCTCCTCCCCGCGAGCCACTCAGAGGGGAGGCCGCGGACGATGTGCTCGAGCTTTGCTGGCGCCTGAGCGTAGTTTTGTATGCCACTTCCGCCTGTTCGGCTATCCCTGCAGTGTTTCCTCCTCGTCATTCTCCTTCTATTCTCACTGAAAGGGCTTAGGCCTTTTTTTTTTCTTAGAGTCGGTAAACCTAATGCGGGGCCTCGACTTGCGGAGGGCCGGCGAATGTATCTTGGGAGAAATAATGAGCTCGCGTAGGGCTGGCGAATAAAAAGTGGAGCACTTCCCTAGCGAAACGCTGGTTTTTGAAAGTCCGATCGATAAAACACCCCCTGATACGTCCCCTGACACGCCCCATGGCGCATCCCCATATTGCGCCCCTGGAACGTCCTGTGGCGCGTCCGTGAGCCTGTGCCCCGTGTCGTGTCGTTCCTTTTCGGAGCTAAGTCGGATTTTGAGGTCGAGTTGATTGAACGTCCCGCACGTTTCCACTTCAACTAGCTTTGGTGTGCTCAGGCAGTTCGAGCTCAAGATCCAGATCAGTTCGGTCAAGACTCGGATGCAAAGGATGACTCGATCCACAACGCTATATAGCACAATCGCGGCATGACACATCGCAATTCAGCACGGCGAAGCACAGCACAGCCCTTGGCACAGTACATCAAGATCGATACACTCAGCATTGCAATTGCCCGTCGCCCAACCAGGTATCTTGAAAACGTTGCCATGTCTCACATGTCAAGGTACCTTTCCGGTTTCGTGGGTCGATCATTTTTCTGTTCGTTATCTTGTTGCTGCTGCTGGTGCTGCTCCTCTTGCTTCCTCCTCTTGCTTGCTCCTTTGTGCGGTCCTCCTAGCTCCGTCCCTCTGTCCCTCTCTCCGTCCCTCCTCCCTGCGTAACTTTGTCCCTCCTTCCCCTCCATTCTGCATTTGGGACCCAAACAGAAGCGCTAAGCAGGCGATGCTCTGCGTAGGAGTGGCAACTGCTTCGCGTGCCAGTCTACCATATTGTTTAGAAACACAATGCCAAGGTAAGGCGAGCGTTTGAGACGCCAAGGGGATCGCCGTCGTGTTCATCCGAGATCACGCAGCGTAGGTCGATCCAAATTAGCGGATCATTGGAAGCTGTTCTTGTTGAAGTTGAAGCAGGTTGAGGTGAACGAGGGTTTTGCACTCGGGTGGTTTGTCATTTCTTTCGATTGTTTTCTGCTGCGTGGATGGTGCTTCGACAGAATTCTCAGCAAAACACCAAAGCACACTTCGTCCCCCTTCTTGCTGCTCCTCCTGCCAGCTGACATCACTCCTTCTCCTAGTCCTCCTCCTGAGCTTGGAAGTGCCCCTCCCTCTGCTGCTCCTCCCCACTCTTTCCCCACTCCTCCGCCTCCTGTTCTTCGTGTCTCCGTCGATTCCTTCAGTCTCAGGCAGCGGTCCAGACCGCGCTGGCCCAGAGCAGACCAGACCAAATCCGACCAGACTTTACTTGACCAGACCCGAACAGACTGGACCGGCCATGCCAAACCAGGTCATAGGCCATACCAGACCAGGCTAGAGGAGGAGGATGATGAGGAGGAGGGAAGGACGAGGAGTGGGAGGAAAATCCAAGACTTCTCTGAAAGACCCCCAGTCCCCCGCCAGATGGCTTGATAAGACACTGACTTTGGATGGCGGATGAGGACGCACCAGACATCAATGGTGGGCAACCGGAGCGGTCAGTGACGCCCAGGTGAGATACGACGTAGGCGAGGTATGTGAACCCGCTGGCCCTTTTCAATAACACTATCTTTGTGCAGCCAGTTCGTGCATCGGACGCAGCGTCGCTATCGTCCAGTGCTTTTATGGAGCCACATCTTGGCAACCGCGGCCCTTGCTTTCCTAGAACTCACTTAACAGTTTTCGCTCGATATGTTTTGAAACATGTATGAACCAGTTTTTAGTGGTTTTCTACAAAATAATTTGCTAGAGACGAATGCCTGCGCTTGTGTATCGAAGACGCGTACGGCGAATCGCCGCCGCCCCCTGCCTTTTGGAATCGCCCACGTGGCCGAGCGTTGTGGCAAGAGCTCTGCCAAGCTATCTGACCATGTGCTCCCCAGCCGTTGCGGAAACCTTTCGGGTGAAATTTGGTGGAGGATGGCGGGGAATATCAGGAGGAGGAGGAGGAGGAGGAGGATGAGGCGGAGGAGGAGGAGAAGGAGGAGGAGGGGGCAGTTTGGGAGCCTCTGGGGGCACTCTTGGGGCCTCCTGGGAGCTTCCTGAGAGCCTCTAGGAGGCCTCTTTGGGGCCTCCTAGGGCCTCTCGGGGGCCTTTGGGGGCTCTTTGACCGTCTGAGGGCGTTCCTGGCCCGTCTGACGCCGTCGGAAGCCGTCTTGGGGGCCTATCTGAACCGACTTTGCAGGGTCGTCTTGGAGGCCATCTTGGGCGTCTTGGAGGTCTCTTGGACCGTCTTGAGTCGTCGGAAGTTCCAAAAGCACAACATTTCCGAAAAGCAGCAATGCAAAGACATCGATTTTGTTTGCTTGTTCGGGCCTTCCTAGATGACCCCTGTGCCCTTGGGTGCCTCTTGGGGGCCTCTTGGGCGGTCTCAGACCATCTTGAGGCCATCTTGGGCCGTCTGGGGTGCATCTGGGGCCGTCTTGAGTGCATCCTGGGGTCATTTTGGGCTCTCTTGGAGCCGTCTTGGCAGACTTGGAGGCGTCTTTGGAGGCATCTCGGAGGCCATCTTGGGTCATCTTTGCCGTCTTAGAGGCGATCTGGGCAACGGGAGATGAATTTTGGGAAACTTTCTGGGTGGCCGGTGCGCTGGGCCGAAGCCTCGGGTGTTTTTTTTGGACAACACCAAGCCATTTTGGATTTAGCACGCCAGGTGCCCGTTTGGCGAGACCGCATGCAGGGGGCGGCGGATCGAAGACGCCTACGGCGAATCACCGCCGCCCCCTGCCCTTTCGGAAGCGCCTATGTGGCCGAACGTTGTGGCCAGAGGCCTGCCAAGCTATCGGACCATGTGTTCCCCGAATCGGTTTGGAAAGCTTTCGGGGAACACGTGGGGGAGAATGAACATGAAGAGGAAGAGGAAGAGGCCTCTTGGGCCGTCTTGAGCCGTCGGAATGGCGAGAAGAAACAAATGCCAACATCCTTGAAACACTTCGGGACAATTAATGAATTTGGTCTCTTCGGGCCATCCTGGAGGACCTCTTGGAGGCCTCTTGGGCCGTCTTGGAGGCCTCTGTGGGGCCTCTTGGGCCGTCTTGGGCAATATTGACGCCATGTTAGGCCGTCTTGGAGGCATCTTGGGCCGTCTTGGAGGCATCTTGGGGGGCGAAGCTATCGGACCATGTGTTCCCCGAGTCGGTTTGGAAAGCATTCGGGGAACACGTGGGAGAGGAAGCTGAAGAGGAAGAGAAGGAGGAAAAAGGAGAAGGGGGAGCATGCCCTTTCGGAGCCTCTTGAGGCACTCTTGGGCTCGATTGGGCCATCTTGGGTTGGGACCGTCTTGGAGGCCATGTTGGTGCTATCTTTGGCTCTCTTGGAGCCTCTTGAGGGCCTCTTGGGGCCCTTTTGGGGCTTTCCGGGGACCTCTTTGGCCGTCTTATGGCGTTCCTGGCCCGTCTGACGCCGTCGGGAGCCGCCTTGGGGGCCTCTCTGAACCGGCTTGGGGCCCTCTTGGGGCGCTTCGGGGCTTTCTTGGAGGCCATCTTGGGCGTCTTGAAGGTCTCTTGGCCGTCTTGGGGCCTCTTGGGACCGTTTTGGAGGCCTCTTGGACCGTCATGGGGCCCTCTTGGAGCCCTCTTGGGCGATCTTGGGGCGATCTTGGGGGCCTCTTGGGCCGTCTTGGGCCGTCGGAATGCCGAAAAGAAGCGAATGCCAAATTCCTTCAAAGACCTAAGGCAAATACATGTTTTTTGCCTCTTCGGGCCCTCCTGGAGGACCTCTTGGAGGCCTCTTGGGCCGTCTTGGAGGCCTCTGGGGGGCCTCTTGGGCCGTCTTTGGCCGTCCTGGGCTCTCTTGGGCCGTCTTGGAGGCCGTCTTGGACCATCTTGGGCGAACTTGGAGGCCATCTTGGACCATCTTGGAGGCCATCTTGGGCCAACGTGGCCATCTCGGCGCCATGTTGAGCCATCTTGGAGATTTTTTTTCCGGATTGAGCACCTTCCCGGGACCCCGGCGGGACGCGCCGGAGGCCCAGGGGGCGTTCTTTTTGGAAAAGAACCATAACCAAAACCGAGAGGATCTTGAGGCCAGACCTGCCAGGCTATCGGACCATGTGTTCCCCGAATCGGTTTGGGAAGCCTTCGGGAAACACGTGGGCATCTTGAAGGTCATCTTGGCCGTGTGGAGGCCATTTTGACTCTTTCGGGCCTTCTTTGGGGACGTCTTGGAGGGCTCCTGGGCCGTCTTGGAGGTCTTCTTCAGCGTCTTAGAGGCCTCTTGGGCCGTCGTGGGGGCCTCTTGTGTGAAGATGAGAGTTTCAGGGACAGCCCGAGACGCAGTAGATAAGCAGCTATTGAGTTGAACGCCCTTTCCAAGGGGCTTGAGGAGTTTTATGTTGCATGATATGCCATGTTGGGTTTCCATGGCCGTTTGCTTCTCAAACGATATCAGGGGATCCCCTTTTTGAGCCAGACAGCGAAAACAAGTTATCAGATGTGTTCCAGTCTTTGACTGGGGTTTCCCTGATTTCATCAGCTGTGTGTGTGTGGTGCGACCAGCACCATTTCATATTGATCGACCGAGCGGATCTTACAGCTCGAGGAAAAGAGACTCATAATCACTAGCATTGACACTGGTAGTGCGGAGCTGTGCGTTTCGAGACGGCCTATGCTATTTCATTGGTGCAGCTTCATAACGCTACTGCATATCATCAAGGCCTGTTCTGCGAAGTTCGGGCAAACACTCACTTTCGAGAACCCGTTCTCGGTCACCGACCTCACAGAGCTCACAGACCTCACAGAGGCTGACCTCACAGAGTTCCCAGACCTTACAGAGTCGGACCTCACAGAGTTTCCAGACCTCACAGACCTCACAGAGTTCAAAGACCTCACAGAGTTCTTCACAGAGTTCAAAGACCTCACAGAGTTCACAGACCTCACAAAGTTCATGGACCTCACAGAGTTCAAGGACATCACAGAGTTCGCAGACCCAGCTGATTTCGACACCATGGAGCAGATGCAAGATAAACGGAAGAGTGCACACGTTTGGCTAGGCGAAGACGGCATACCCTGTTATGACGGCGACGCAGCTTCAGCAGAATGGGATGAAAGAGTACGGCTTGGTTTCCTGGGCGCAGAGACGGCAGAGAAGAAGAAGAGTTTCATTGCGAAGGTCAAGAACGGCCTCACAGACAGAGCGTGGACGCTGAGCCACAATGATGTATAGATGTCAGTTTCGGCTTTCACGAGGTTGTTCAAGAAGGGCAACACGGCAGACGAGAAGGAAAAGGCGATCGAGGAAGCACTCGACGTTCTGATCAAATGCGCGCGGGCACATTGCGAGAAGGTGGCCCCGCTACAGAAGCACAAGGCGTTCCTGGATTACTTCAAGCGTGGTCATCGACGGCCCAACGAAACGACAAAGGACTTTATCCAACGAAGGAGAGACTCATATGAGAAGCTGAAGGACCTCACAGGCGGCAACGCGCAGGTTCCGGCAGACTTGCGAACGTTTCTCTTGCTAGACATGTGTGGTATCACGGAGGCGCAGCGCAAGACATTCCTGGGCCAGGCACAGAACGAGTGCGATTAGGGTGCGATATGCGATGCATTGGAGATGCAACTCGACGGCATCGACGCTCAGCGACGACAGTTAGGAGGACGACAACATGGAGGACGCAAGTTCAGGTGGAACTCAGCATTTACAGCGGACCTCGACGAGGACGACGGGGACGAGGACGAACCGGAGGATGGATAAGACAGTGGTGGAGACGAGGACGGAGAAGGGATGGAGGCTTTGTCCGCCGAAGTGGAGGAGCTCGAGCAGGCCATGGCCATCGTGGACGTCGACGACCTCAGCGAAGAGGAAGTGCAGGTATTCGCGTTTGAGGCTCAACGGCTTGGCGGAGCTGTCGCGGCCAAATGTCGCGGACGTGGTAAGGGCAGCTCAGGTTCAACGGGCTCAAACTACACTCGGCAGCGCCAATTCATGAAGGACGGCAGGGCGAATCGTGGACTTCGGCAGGGCAAAACATTCATCGACCTCGACGGGAAGATCAGCTTCGGCTCGAAGGATCTCCAGGACAAGCTGGGGGCCTTCCAGGAAGTAAGCAAGTGTGGAGCGCGCGGCGAAGCTGGGCACTGGGCTGGAGACCCGGAGTGCAGCAAGACCGAGAAGTCCACCCCTGGAGGCAAAGCTCGAGGACGAGGCAAGGATGGCGGACGCGCTGGAGGTTTTCTGGCACGCGCCGGACTGGCAGCGGCTATGCTGGCGACAGGAGTCACCAGACCCACCGAGGTCTACGTGATCGAGCCGACGCAGAACCATATCGATCAGGCGATCAACCCGATCCTTCAGGTCAACGACGAGATGATAGACACGATGGCAGCAGACCAAGTGGCACCTCCCGGGTACATTGTCCTAGACGCGGCAGCCTTGGCACCATGCGGTGGAGATCGAGCGATCGACAGCCGTCTTGAGAAGTTCGAGCTGGCGGACGTACAGATGCCGACTCAGACCATCTTCAAGGGTATCAACACCTCGGCCCCCGTCAAGGCCGAGAGTACTCAAGCAGTGCCAAGCGGCATCCAAGGACGGGATTGCACGCTCAACTTCGAGAGGCTACCAAACTCATATGCTCCTATGCTCATGAGCTTGGATCAGATGGACGCCCTAGATGCAGTCATCAAGGTCAAGAGCAACCAGGTGATATTCAAGAAGATATCCGAGCAGCCCGTGAAGATCACGCGCTCGCGGAAGAGCCACCTGATGATCAACGCCACCGACTTTCCAAAGGAGCCGACGCAGCTCGAGGCACCGACGATCAGCACAAAGGCGCTGGATATGGACGGTCGAGAAGGAGGGCGAGTTGCCATGCGTGACAGCGGCCATCGAGAAGATCACGACTGTGGTGAATGACACCGGTATCATGACCAAGTCCCGGAAGAAGCAGGTGGACGTCTGGATCGCGGACAACGCATTGGAACAGCGTGCGACCTGGAATGTACTACGCAAGGATCAACATCGACTGTTTGTTCCTGGGGCGGTAGTGAAGGAGATATACGGCGGAGAGTGCAACGTCACGAAGCTCGCAGGCAGCTGTGGACTCAGGACTGGCCAATGCAAGGGCCCACGCACCACTGGCGACGACTTGCTACTTCCAAATGTTCAAGCAGCTGCGATGCGGGAGATCGAGGATGAGGATCCGTACCTCACGATCGCGCGGTTTCCGTGTGACGGCCTCTCGCCTATCAACAATTTCTATTCGGAGAAGGAGCGGCGCAGGCGCCGCGCGAAGGCACTGGCACATGTGCGATTTGCTTCACATATCGTCAAGCATCGACTGACACGTAGCAGACATGTTTTGCTGGAGAACCCTTTGTGTTCACAGGTGTGGAACATCATCAAGGACGAGCTCCCACCGGAGCTGATCTGGGTTCGGTGTGACCAGTGTGTCTTCGACCTACGAGATGATCGTGGAGAGTTGCTTCAGAAGCCAACGAGGTTTGTGACGACGGCAATGGCATTGGCATACGCATTGGAAGTTCGGTGTACCGGAGATCACGGACGTGGTGAAGTTCAAGGCCGAGGTGGCAAGTCACGTGATTTTGCAGTCTGGACCCCGGACCTGGCAGAAAGGATCCTCGAGGGCACGAAGCAGCAATACGAGTTGGAGAAGCTTCTGGGCGGAAAGATAATCCTGGGAGTTCCCGACGCCACTGACGCATGCCCCGCTGCGGGCTTCGCGTCAAGCTCAGGCCTCATCATGGGCTCAGACGCGGAGACCTACCAACAATGGCAGCAAGTACCAGCAGCACTCAAGGCGGCAATCAAGAAGCTACACGTTCAGTTTTCACATGCACTTCGAAGCGAAGACTTGGCACGACATATTCAAGCAGGTGGTGGATCGCCGGCGGCGGCTTCAGCGGCAAAGCTATTCAAGTGTGAGCTGTGCGACTCTCAGCAACGACCGCCAGCACATCCCATCGCAAGCCTACCGAAGTGGACCAAGTTCAACCAATGTCTTGGTATGGGCATCGCCTACGTGCCTGACCTGAACGGCAACATGCACGCCTACTTGCTCATGCTGGACCTGGCCACCGACTACACCGCCATACAATGGATGATCAGCGGTGGCAACCGCAAGCCAAGTCCCACTTCAAGTCACGCCAAGACGGCTTTCGTGGAGGGCTGGCAGCGGACATTATTGACCCCGCAGCGGTTTCAGATTGACCAAGATGCGGCCTTTCGTCTGGAGTTCGAAGCTCTCTGCGAAGATCTCGGAGTTCCATGCATTCCAGTTGCCCCAGAAGAACATCATCAACGTGGAAAGGTGGAGCGGAAGATTCGGTTCTTCAAGGAGATGGCCACCAAGGTCTTTCGCGGGCTCGAGGTGAAGGATGACGAGAGCGCCAAGGTCGCCGGTTACCAGATTGCCCGGACCATGGACCGCCTATCGAACAACACGGGTTTTTCCCCAGCGCAGTGAGTCCTTGGAGAGAACCCAGCTTTACCGGCATTTCTTGGAGATATCAATACTGATCCTGTTGTTGCAGGTCAAGTTGCACATGGATCTCTCATGTGGCTTCGCCTACGGCTTCAAGAAGCATGTGAGGTCGCATTTCACCGAGCGGCCAACAGCTCAGCCCTACGACGAGCGGTACTATCAAAGACGCGACCTCAGCCTGGACCTTTCGAACGCGGCGAATGGGTTCACTACTGGCGCACAGGTGGAGGAAAACGCGATCTGCATCGTGGATGGCAGGGGCCAGCACGTGTGATTGGGAGGGGCCAGTTCGGCTACTGGCTTGTCCACAACGGCATGCCTAGTCTGGCTGGACCCCATATCCTCCGGAGGTCGACGCTCAACGAGATCGAGGATCGCATTCCTGGAGATCAGCGTGAATGGCGAGGAGTTCCGCACGGGCAGCGCGGCTTCGTGGATTTGCGCAATACCACGTTCACTGAACCACGACAGCCTCTACAACCTGGGATCCGACCACGACCGCCGCCTGATCAGCCACCAGATCCTGTGCCACCTCCAGCACCGCAGGGACAAGACATGGAGGAAGTCCAAGATCGCGATGCTGATCCTGAAGGCAAACCTCCTGCACAGCGAAGGCGAGTTGAAGCAGAGTGGCCAGACGGTTCGTGGAATATCCCAGAGTCGTGGGCCATGCTCATTGGCTCACAGCCTCGTGGACCCTACGACGCCATCCTTGCAACCAGCATTGCACGATGAACGATAACACCACTACATGAGGAAGATGTAATACCCGAGATCGGCTACTACAGCGACGTATCTTTGACTACAACACCAAGGTGATGATGGAGGACCTGGCGCGCAACAGCCTGGATGTGCCTTTCGACGTTCCTCTGGTGCGAGATATGGACATGACCGACATCGTGGTAGAGTGCACTTATCGGACAGCGCAGGACCCTTCGGAAGGACAGGCCCCTGGAGGTGTTCCTGAGGGCACTGAACCTCAAGGGGCTCCTCAGTCCTATGGGCCGGACAACCCGGCTCCAGCGCGGACGGCTACTCCGGGGACGAGCAGCGCACCGCTTACCACCTCTGCGGATCCTGATGCAGACAGTGCCCGCCAGCGTCAGCGAGCACGACAACGCGCCAATCGCGATCAAGGCGAGAGGCGGAGGCTTAAGCGGAAGACGCCAGCATCTGACACCATCTACCAGAGTCGAGCACATATCGGCATCAACACGCTGACGACAGCAAACGACAAAAGGATACGTACCGCATATTCGACCAACCAGGTTATGTGCGAGTCGTTCGCAGCTGAACGAGCCGATCGTGCTACCAAATGCGAGATGGATATCAAGGAGGTGTTGAGATACGACGATCAATGCAGCAGGGAGCGCACCGAGAAATGCCTCAACGCGCTCATCAAGGAATGCAGTACCTGGACCAAGTACGACGCAGTTACGGTCATCGCCCCTGCGATGGCCAAGAAGATTGACAAGTCGTTGCAGATCGAGAGCCGCGCAGTTTGGACAAACAAAGGCAGCGACAACGATGCCAACTTCCAGCCCAAGTATCGCATCGTGGGCAAAGGCTTCCAGGAGAAGTATGATGAGAAGCTACGACGAGATTCGCCGACATGCTCGCCTTTCATGCAGAACCTCTTGTGTAGCATTGCGGCGTGCAAGCGGCTCTCGTGCTTTACTGGAGACGCCGCTGGAGCTTTCCTGCAGGGCGTCAAGAGCGAGAGAGAGAGAGCTGTACTTCAAGATGCCCAAGAACATGCCGGGGATGACCATTCCTGGACTGGAGGAAGGGCGCTTGCTCAAGCTCAACAAGAGCATCTATGGCACCAACGACGCGGCGAGGGCCTGGTACAAGCGGATTGTCCAGATCCTGAAGCAGGTCGGTTTCGAGCAGTTGCAGTTCGAGATTGCGGCCTTCAAACTTATGCACGATGGGGGGGCTGGTTGGACTCTTATGCTTACACGTGGATGGCATGCTCATGGCTTTCGACATGGGGAAGAACCGCGAGTTCTGCGAGCAGATCATCAAGCAGCTGAAGGGGCAGGTCGAGTTCGGTGACTGGCACGATCTCCAAGGCTCACCCGAAGGTGCCACCTTCACAGGCCGACGCTTCAAGCAGGACAAGGACTATGTTATCACGGTCGACATGGGCAACTACATTGACGGGGTGACCGACTACCGCATGCCCCGTGAGGGAGCCAAGCAGGACAAGGAGCTACTCACAGCAGCCGAACATCGAGCACTACGTGGCATGAACGGACAGGTTCAATGGGTAGCGAGGCTGCTGCTCCACAGATACAGTTTCGAGGCATCAAGGCTGGTAGGCCAGATGACGAAGCCGACGGTGCAGGACATGAAAGACATGAGCAGTCTTGTACGCTCTATCCGACGCGAGGGGAAGATGCAGATTATATTTCGTGGTGGTTTTGATTTCGAGAAATCGGTCATCATTGCATCGCGTGGCGCGTCTTTCGACAACATGCCGATCCACAGAGCCAGCGTTTTTTTTTTTTTTTTTTTTTTTTTTTTTTTTTTTTTTTTTTTTTTTTTTTTTTTTTTTTTTTTTTTTTTTTTTTTTTTTTTTTTTTTTTTTTGTTTTTTTTTCTTTTTGTTTTAATATATATATATACCATTTTGGGAGATGGTGCTATGATGGGCGATCACAGCAAGTTATACCCATGCATGCTACTGGCCTGGTCAAGTGGACGGATTGGTCGTGCAGTGCGCAGTGCCCTTTCGGCGGAGGCCTACAGTTGTTCTGAAGCTCAAGACGTCACATTCTGGACACGCGCCGTGTGTGCAGACATCTTTTCAGCCAATAAGTTGGGGCATGAGTGCCGTCAGGCAGCAGAAGAGTGGAAGGGTGTTTTGGTCGCAGATTGTCGTTCTCTGTGGGGTTGTGTGGTCAAGGAGCGTGTTCATCTATCAGATCGGAGGCTCTCCTTGGAAACAGCTATCATCAGGCAGGAGTGCCAGCATGGAGGCATCAAATGGGCGCGATCTGAGCAGCAGCTGGCCGACGGCCTCACCCAGAAGATGGATACCCCGTGCCAAGATCGAGTTTTCACTAGAACCTATGGACTTTCGGGCCAGATCCCCGAGCACCTTCACTCAGAAAGCGGAAGCTGACCGACCCCTGGGACGAGATTCAGCGTGCTCAGCGAGTTGAGTTGCAGGAGGATGCCGATAACCTGAACGCCAACTACGCCAAGCCCAAGGACTACAGTGCAGATGACGATATATCGAGGGCTGATGTGCATGAGATGGTTTATCAGGCGGAAGTGAGCACATCTATGACTACTAGGACTCGCGATTCAATCGTGCATCTTTGTTTTCCAGCATTTTGGCAAGCAGTTTTTCTTCAGGTACAACGTTGCCACTCATGGCATCAGCGGCTGCAGCAGTAGCATCAACTGAACCTATGATCGGCTGACAAGTTTCAACTTATGTTTTGGCCGAGCCGTTTGATCAATGGTCTCAGTTTGTGCTGTCCCCAGCTGGGACATTTGCAGCGGGAGTTTCATTCGGTGCAGTTTTCATGGCTTTGATTTGTTTATTGCCGCTCAGACCTACAAGCCGGAGTTGGTGTCGACAACGGATGCAGTTTCGCACTCAGCCAGTTCCAGGGATATCGTGGTAAGACCACCGGGCAATGGGCTCAGACTGTCACCGAGCAGTGCTGCACGGAATATGGGCGATCTAGGAATGACCCACATGCCCTGCACACCGGACGTACAGAAGAAACTCGAGGCTATGCCGGTGTATGCGTTGCAGGGCATTTTGCGTGAAATGAACCTCCCAGTGTCGGGGCTCAAAGCAGACCTCGTTCGGAGGATCCTTATGGAAAGCTGATGGTTGTTCAAACTCGTTTTGTTTCGTTTCATGTTTGATGTGCGAGCGGTTGATGTTCGGCTGGTTTGGGCCGAGTCTTTTATGTGTTTTTTTGAGCACAACTCTTGTATGCAGAAGGTTATTTATGCAGGCTGCTGATCTCCAGTTTCTGAAGCTGCAAAGTTTATATTCTGTGTGAAGATGAGAGTTCCAGGGACAGCCCGAAGCGCAGTAGGTAAGCAGCTATTGAGTTGAACGCCCTCTTCAAGGGGCTTGAGGAGTTTTATGTTGCATGATCTGCCATGTTGTGTTTCCATGGCCGTTTGCTTTTCAAACGATATCAGGGGATCCCCTTTTGAGCCAGACAGCGATAACAAGTTATCAGATGTGTTCCAGTCTTTGATTGGGGTTTCCCTGACTTCATCAGCTGTGTGTGTGTGGTGCGACCCGCGCCATTTCATATTGATCGACCGAGCGGATCTTACAGCTCGAGGGAAAGAGGTTCATAATCACTAACATTGACACTTGGGGCCGTCTTGGGCCTCTTGGGCGATATTTGGGGGCCCTGTGGCCGTCTCGGGCCGTTGGCAGGCCGAATAAAAGCAACTGCCACAATCCTTTGAAAACTCATAGGACATCAATGATTTTGGCCTTTTCGGCCCTCGTCTTGGGCCATCTGAGGGCCACATTCGGCCGTTTTGGTGTGCTCCTGGCCCGTCCGGCGCCGTTGGAAGCCGTTTGGGGGGCCCCTCTGGGCCGACTTGGGGCCCTCTTGGAATGCTCCAGGGCTTTCTTGGAGGCCATCTTGGGCGTCTTAAATGCCTCCTGGCCAGTCGTGGGGGCCTCTTGGGGCCGATTGGGGGCCTCTTGCGCCGTTCTGGGGCCATCTTGGGGGCCTCTCGGGCGCTGTGGGGGCGATCTTTGTGGGCTCTTGGGTCGTGTCGGGCCATCGGAAGGCCGACACGAAGCAACTGTCAACATCCTTCAACAACCTATGTTTTTTTTGGGGGGGGGGCCTTCCTGGAGGCCCTCTTGGAGGCCTCTTGGGCCGTCTTGGGCCAGCTTCGAGCCATGTTCGGCCATCTTGGTGGGCTGGCCCGTCTGACGCCGTCGGAAGCCGTTTGGGGGGCCTCTCTGAACCGACTTTGGGGCCTTCTTGGAATGCTCCAGGGCCGTCGTAGAGGCCATCTTGGGCGTCTTGGAGGCCTCTTGGGCCGTCTTTGTGCCCTCTTGGGGCCGTCTTGGGGGCCTCTTGGCCAGTCCTGAGGCCATCTTGGAGGCCTCTTGGGCGCTGTGGGGGCGATCTGTGGGAGCTCTTGGGCCGTCTCGGGCCATCGGAAGGCCGACGCGAAGCAACTGTCAACATCCTTCAAAAACCTATGGAACAGTTTTTTTTCTTCCTCTGGCCTTCCTGGAGGCCCTCTTGGAGGCCTCTTGGGCCGTCTTGGGCCAGCTTCGAGCCATGTTCGGCCATCTTGGTGGGCTCCTGGCCCGTCTGACGCCGTCGGAAGCCGTTTGGGGGGCCTCTCTGAGCCGACTTTGGCGTTGTCTTGGAATGCTCCAGGGCCGTCGTAGAGGCCATCTTGGGCGTCTTGGAGGCCTCTTGGGCCGTCTTTGTGCCCTCTTGGGGCCGTCTTGGGGGCCTCTTGGGCAGTCCTGAGGCCATCTTGGAGGCCTCTTGGGCGCTGTGGGGGCGATCTGTGGGGCCTCCTGGGTCGTCTTGGGTCGTCGGAAAACCGAAAAGGAGCAAACACGAAAAACCTTACAAAACCTAAGGACAATTATTGCTTTTGGCCTCTTCGGGCCCTCCTGGAGGACCTCTTCTTGGAGGCCTCTTGGGCCGTTTCGGAGGCCTCTTTGGCACCTCTTGGGCCGTCTTGGGCCGTCTTGGAGGTTTCTTGGGTGGACTTGGAGGCATCTCCTCATCTATTGGGCGGACTTGGAGGCCATCTTGGAGGCCATCTTGGGCCGACGTGACCATCTTAGCGGGCATATTGAGCCGTCTTGGAGGATCTTTTGTGGCATTGAGCTCCTTGAGAGCCTTTCCGGGTGGCCGGCGGCACGCGCCAGAGCCCCAGGGGGAGTTCTTTTGGAACAGAACCAACACCAAAACCGATGGGATCCAGCACGCCAGGCACCCCTGTGATGAATCACGCGGGGTCGGCGGATCGAAGACGCCTACGGCGAATCACCGCCGCCCCCTGCCTTTTTGGAAGCGCCTATGTGGCCGAACGCTGATGCCAGACCTGCCAGGCTATCGGACCATGTGTTCCCCGAATCGGTTTGGGACGCCTTCGGGGAACACGTGGGCATCTTGAAGGTCATCTTGGCCGCCTGGAGGCCATTTTGACCCTTTCGGGCCTTCTTGGAGGACGTCTTGGAGGGCTCTTGGGCCGTCTTGGAGGCCATCTTCAGCGTCTTGGAGGCCTCTTGGGCCGTCTTGGGGGCCTCTTGGGGCAGTCTTGGGCCTCTTGGGCGATCTTTGGGGGCACTTGGGCCGTCTCGGGCCGTCGGAAGGCCGACGCGAAGCAAATGCCACAATCCTTGAAAAGATCATTGGACATCAATGATTTTGGCCTTTTCGGGCCTTCTTGGTGGCCCTCTTGGAGGCCTCTTGGCCGTCTTGGGCCATCTTAGTGCCGTCTTCGGCCGTCTCGGTGGGCTCCTGGCCCGTCCGACGCCGTCGGAAGCCGTTTGGGGGGCCTCTCTGAGCCGACTTGGGGCCCTCTTAAAATGTCCCAGGGCCGTCTCGGAGGCCATCTTGGGCGTCTTAGAAGCTTCCTGGGCCGTCTTTGTGCCCTCTTGGGGCCGTCTTGGGGACCTCTTGGGCAGTCCTGGGGCCATCTTTGAGGCCTCTTGGGCGATCTTTGGGCGATCTTTGGGGGCTCTTGGGCCGTCTCGGGCTGTCGGAAGGCCGACACGAAGCAACTGTCAAGCTCCTTCAACAACCTATGGAAAATTAGTGTTTTTGGCCTTTTCGGACCTTCTTGGAGGCCCTCTTGGAGGCCTCTTGGGCCGTCTTGTGCCATCTTAGTGCCATCTTCGGCCGTCTCGGTGGGCTCCTGGCCCGTCCGGCGCCGTTGGAAGCCGTTTGGGGGGGCCTCTCTGAGCCGACTTGGGGCCCTCTTGGAATGCTCCAGGGCCGTCTCGGAGGCCATCTTGGGCGTCTTCAAAGCTTCCTGGGCTGTCTTGGGGGCCTCTTGGGGTCGTCTTGGGGGCCTCTTGGGCCGTTCAGGGGCCATCTTGGAGGCCTCTTGGGCGCTGTGGGGGCGATCTTTGGGGGCTCTTGGGCCGTCTCGGGCCATCGGAAGGCCGACACGAAGCAACTGTCAACTTCCTTCAACAACCTATGGACAAGTTATGTTTTTGGCCTTGTCGGCCCTTCTTGGAGGCCCTCTTGGAGGCCTCTTGGGCCGTCTTGGGACAGCTTCGAGCCATCTTCGGCCGTCTTGGTGGGCTCCTGGTCCGTCTGACGCCGTCGGAAGCCGTTTGGGGGGCCTCTCTGGGCCGACTTGGGGCCCTCTTGGGGTCCTCCAGGGCCGTCTTAGAGGCCATCTTGGGCGCCTTGGATGCCTCTTGGGTCGTCTTTGTGCCCTCTTGGGGCCGTCTTGGGGACCTCTTGGGCAGTCCTGAGGCCATCTTGGAGGCCTCTTGGGCGCTGTGGGGGCGATCTTGGGGGCCTCTTGGGCCGTCTTGGGTCGTCGGAAAGCCGAGAAGATGCGAATGCCACAGTCCTTCAAAAACCTATGGACAATCAATGATTTTGGCTTCTTCGGGCCCTCCTGGAGGACCTCTTGGAGGCCTCTTGAGCCGTCTTGGAGGCCTCTGGGGGGCCTCTTGGGCCGTCTTGGGCTCTCTTGGGCCGTCTTGGAGGCATCTCCTCATCTATTGGGCGGACTTGGAGGCCATCTTGGACCATCTTGGAGGCCATCTTGGGCCAACGTGGTTATCTTGGAGGCCATCTTGAGCCGTCTTGAATGACTTTTCCGGGAATTGAGCTCCTGGAAGATCGTCCCGGGACCCCGTCGGGACGGGCCGAAGCCCCAGGGGGAGTTCTTTTTGAAAAAAGAACCAAAACCAAAACCGAACTAATCTAGCACGCCAGGCACCCCCTGCGATGAACCGACAGGGGGCGGCGGATCTGGTGGCCTGCGGCCTATCCCGCCACCGTGCCCGGGTCGTGGGTCGGGGGGTCATGATTGCATAGTAGGGCCTCTCGGGATGCGTCTCGGAGGCCTTTCGGAGGGCTTCTCGGGGGCCTCTTAGAGCCTCTTGGGGCCTCTTGGGGGTTTCTTGGGGCCTCTTGGGGGCGACTCGAAGCCTCTGGCGGGATCTTGGGGCCATCTTAGTGCGGATGGCTCGACATGTCAGTTCGTGCTCCCCCTCGCCTTTTCGGTTCTCTTCGAGGGCCTCTTTGGCTGTCTCGGGGCCCTGTTGAGTTGCCTTGGGTGCCTCTTGGGTGCCCCTTGGAACGTCTTGGGGCGATCTTGGGGCCTTTTTGGGTCTTAAGTCCGAAAACGCGAGAACGCTAAACATCGAACCCTTTTGAGGCGTCTTGAGGGCATCTTGTGCCATCTTGAGGCCGTCCGAGGCCGTCCCGGAGCTCCTGTGGGCCATCTCGGAGCCCTCTTGGACCGCCTGGGAGGCCTCCTGGTATCCTCTTCGCCTGTTTCCGGGCCCGCTTGGCCTCGGGCAAAGTCGCGCGGGACCGCGCGGGAGGCCCCAGAAAGCATGCCAGAGCTCCCGGGAAATCCAGCAATTGGGCCTCCAGGCCCCTGAAGGATCTTTCCCAAAAAGGGCATGCATGGGGCATGGGCCCAGGGTTTTGCGTAGGGCCAGCGAATCTGTTTTGCGATGAAAGCGAGGTCGCGTGGGGCCAGCGACTTAAGCAGTAGAGGAAGTCCCGAGCGAAACGCTGGTTTTTGCAATTCCGATTGATAAACCAAAGGGTAAAATACGCATCTTCGTTTGTTGTGGATGTCTCGAGCGAAACGCGACTGCGATGGGGCTGCGATCTGTGGCGAAACGCTTGTTTTGTATAATGGATTGAGGATGTCTCTAAATAATCGCTTGTGTTGTGTTCTAAGTTGTTCCTTTCCTGGGGACCAGAGTTCAGGGGATCTCTTAGGTGAAATGCTTGTTTGTTTTCACGTGCCCAGGTATTGAGGATGTCTCGAGCGCGACGCTTGGTTTCACGCGTCCAGGTTGCCAAGGCATTTGGTGAGGATGTCTCGAGCGAGACGCTTTGTTTCACGTGTCCAGGCCGCCCAGGCAGATACGAGTTACTGGTTCCCGGTTCCAGTTACTTGTTCCCCAGCTCCCCGGTCCCGGCTCCCTGTTCTCTGCACATGTTCCCAGTTCCCTGTTCTCCGTTCCCAGTTCCCGATTCCCGCTTCCCGGTTCCCGGTTTCGGGTTCCCGGTTCCCGGTTCTTGGTTTTTGGTTCCCGGTTTTGGGTTCCCGGTTTTTTGGTTCCCCGTTCCCGGTTTCCAGTTCCCGGTTCCTGGCAGTTTCCAGTTCCCGGGTCCCAGTTCCAGGTTCCCGCCGGTTTCCGGTTTTTTGTTCTTGTTTCCCTGTGCCCGGTTCCCAGTTTTTTGTTTCCGATTCCCAGATCCCGTTTCCCGGTTCCCGGCCCCGGGTTCCTTGTTGTTTTTGGTTCCCGCGGTTCCCGGTTCTTGAATTGTTTTGGGGTTCTTGCGGTTCCCCGTTCCGGGTTCCGAGTTCCCGGTTCCTGGTCTCTGGTGGGGGCACTGGTGGGGGCACTGGTGGGGGCATTGGTGGAGACAGTGGGGACATTGGTGGGAGCAGTGGGGACAGTGGGACAGTGGGACAGCAATGGGGATTGGGGGCAGTGGGACAGTGGTGGGGACTGGTGATGGGGACAGGGGTGTGGGGACAGTGTGACAGTGGTGGGGACTGTGGGGACAGTGGGACAATGGTGGGGACGGTGTAGGGACAGTAGTGAGGGCGGTGGTGAGGACGGTGGTGGGACAATGGGACACTGTTACAGTGAGGAGAGTGGTAGGGACAGTGGGGACATTGGGACAGTGGAGGGAGCAGTGGGACAGCTCAGTGGGAGCGCTGGGGACTGGGGACAGTGGGACAGTGGTGGGGACAATGGGGACAGTGGGACAGGGGGGGGTGGGGACAGTGGGGACAGTAGAGAGTGGGACCGTGGTGGGGACAGTGGTTGGAACTGTGGGGACAGTGGGACAGTGGTGGGGGCGGTGTTGGTGGGGACAGTGGTGCGGGCGGTGTTGAGAGGATGGTGGTGGGGACCCGGGATTCGTTTGCCGACGGCGAGTGTGGGGGGGGGGTTCGAGCTGGTAGTGACCCCCCCTCGGTTTTCTGGAGAGAGGGTGGGGGTTCGAACGGGTAGTGACCCCCCTTGGTTTTCTGGAGAGGAGGGGGGGGTGTGGTGTTTGCCGGGGGAACGGGGGGGAGGGGTTCGAGCAGGGGGGGGATTTCCGGAGGGGGGGGGAACCCCGGGTTCCAGTGGAAGAGGGGGATTTTTCCATAGTAAAGTTGCGGTGGATCACGCTATCTCAAATATGTATAAATGCATATTTGCATATATGCACAACTATAGATATTACTCTATGTATACATGCCTATGCATATGTGCATATGTATTTACACATGTTCAAAATGTATGTATGTATGTATGTATGTATGTATGCATGTATGTATGTATGTATGTATGTATGTATGCATGCATGCATGCATGCATGCATGCATGCATGCATGCATGCATGTATGCATGCATGCATGTATGTATGTATGTATGTATGTATGTATGTATGTATGTATGTATGTATGTATGCATGCATGCATGCATGCATGCATGCATGTATGTATGTATGTATGTATGTATGTATGTATGTATGTGTGTATGCATGTGTGTATGCATGTGTGTATGCATGTATATACGTGTGTATATATATGGTAGTTTTCACAACTGAGGGCTGAGCAGAGGCAACAGGTCGGACGTACTCATATCTGGCTCGAAGTTTTTGGGGGGCGCGCCTCTTCGCCCCTTCCTCCGCCGCGGATGCTCGGCGCTGTCCGCCTCGCCGCGCCGTGGCTGGGGCAGATCGGCGCGGCCTGGCTGGCGCGGCCGCCGGCGTGCCCATCCTGCCCGGCGTGCCCAGCGGTCGACGCCCGCTGCGAGCCGCGCTGCGGGGCCTGCCCGGCCTGCCCGTCCTGCCCGGCCTGCCCGGGCTGCCCGGCGCTGACCTGCGGCGCCTCGCCGGAGCTGTCGTGCCCGGCGTGCCCGGTGGCCCCGCACGCGGCGGCCGAGCCGGAGGCAGCTGGGCCCTGCCCCTCGCCCGCCTCGGCAGAGTGCCGGGGCTTCGGGGCCGGGTTCGCCCTTGGCCTGCTCGCCGGCGCGCTGCTGGCGGTGGCGGCGGCGGTGGTCCTGCAGGCGCTGCGGCGGCTCGCGGGCTACGCCGGTGCGTGGCTGCGCCCGGGGCGTGACCTCGAGATCGACGATCTGGGTGAGGAGGCCCGCGCACAGGTGAAGGTGCTGCGCCAGCGTGCTCTCGCTGCCCAGTGATGGCGGCGCCTGGTCCTCCGGCCCACGGCTCGCTCGCCGCCGCGGGCGTCACCGTCGGGGACTTCCTCGGCATCCAATATAATGTTGGTGGGAGGGCGCTCGTGCACGAGCGCGTCGTGGTCGCCCTGAACCCCGGCACCCCTGGCACTGCAGCGATCGTCACGGTCGACGGCGAAGAGTACGACGAGCAGGTGGTCGGCAACGCGGACGTGCTCCACTGGGACCTGCTGCCTGGCGGGGCGCCTGGCGGGGTCTTCCCGTGGGCGCCGGCGGCGCGGTACTACCGCTTCCGGGCGATCCCCGCTGTCGCGGCGCTCACCGCTGCCGCCGGCCGCGCCTGCGCCCGCCTGGGCCTCGCGGCGCCTGCAGGCCCCGTGGTGGCCAACGTCGCGGGGCGTGCCCCCGTTGCGGCAGCCCCTGCGGCGGCGCCCGCGGACGCCCTAGCGCTGCCGGCTGGCGGTGCGCCAGGCCCGGAGGGCGGCGGAGTGGCCGCGCTCGTGGCTGCGCTCGGAGGCCCAGCAGGCGGCGCTGCCGGTGGCGCACTCGCCCCGGCGCCAGCTCCAGCCGCTGCGGCGGTCGCACCGGCGGCTCCTGTCGCAGGGGGGGCTCCCGCGCCGCCCGCTGGGCTCTGCGTGCTGGCCCCTGGGCCAGCCGGGCTTGCCGTGGCCGCCGCCCCCGGCGTCGCGCCGCCTGCCGCAGTGCCTGCGCCCGCGGGCGTGCCGGCTGGCGGCGGCCGGGCCAGCCCTGGCGGCGACGCGCGCATCTTCGCCGTCGTGAGGGACGCGCGAGGAGTGCGGCGTGCCGACTTCCGGGTCATGGTCGCCCAGATGGTCGAGTTCCCTTGGCCTGACTGGCCAGTGCGCGGACCGCGCACGCTGCTGCGGGTGCTGCAGTACATGGCAGGTCGGGGACGTCGCCGACGGCCCACCACCAGCGGTGGCTAGCGGAGACGGGGCTCGACCCCGAGTCGCCGGGAGTGGACATCCACCAGATGGGGTGCATGGTGTTGGAATCGGCAGTGACTTACGATCAGGAGCACGCCACGAACCTGGCCCACCTCGAACTCGTGGCCCGTTCGGTGCAGGTGCAGGAGGAGCGCCACCGCCAGTTGGCCACCCCGTGCGATGCCGGCGCGGCGGACCGCGCGGTCATGATGGGGTCGCAGGAGCTCGACGGGTCGGCGTGCGTCTGCCCGGCCTTGCGCGACCACTTCGCGCAGGAGTTGCAGCGGGAGATGGCGGTGGCGAAGGAGAGGCGCAAGGCGCGAGAGGAGCGCGCCCTCGCCGGGGGCGTGCCCGGCCAGCCTGGCGCAGGGCGCGGAAGGGGGAGGCGCGGCGGCGGCCGCGGCGGCCGTGGCGGCGGGCCCAACGCCGCAGGGGGCGATGGCTGACTCGCCACGGGGCGGATGGCCTGGCCAGCCGCCGCCCCCGCCCCCCTTGGCCCCCGCGGAGCCCGCCAACAGCGTGGGCTTCTCCCCTGGCGGCGCAGGGCGCCGGCTGCAGGACGACGACCGGCAGCGGGGCATCTTTCCGCTACCGCCGCTGGCTGCTGCTGACGCGGCGCCCCGCGTGTCCGGGACTCGGCGGCGCGTTCGGGCCGGCCATGCCTTCGCGCGCGCGCTGGACCGTGCCAATGCTGCCGTGCATGCTTTGAATGACCTCTACGGCGACCAGTCCTCGCCCGCGCCGACGCCGTCTGCCGGGCAGCGCTGTGCCGCCGCCCACATTTGGGACTCGGTCGCTGCTCTGGGCCCTGAGCCACCTGAGTATCGTGACGACGTCTCCGACAACAACGGGGCCCTGCGGGAGCTCCTTGCTGGGTCCGCGCTGTGCCCTGACGGCGGCGGGCCCACCACTCCTTACGTGCCAGACCTTGTCTCCTGGCCTGATGTGTCGCAGCCGCCCGCGCCGCTCCTTGGGCTGCTGGGCGAGCGCGACTCTGCCGCGCTGCGGGGGATGGAGGTGCCAAATGCTCCGCGAGCCCGAGGAGGCGCGGCAGTTGCGGGCGGAGGCGTGCCCGCACGGCCCGTGCACGGACCCGGCGTTGCTGCGCTCGCTGCCCGACTACGCTGCCTTCCTCAGCGCCATGATGGGGCGCAGCATGCTGACGTTTGCCCCTGCGCGAGGGCGCCGGGGCAACATGGGGATTATCTTCGTGCCAAAGAAAGTGGTCGTCTGAGGGTTATCTTCGACACGCGGCTCGCCAACTGCGCGTTCGTCGATGCGCCTCGCACCCAGCTGCCGTCTGCGTCCGCCTGGGGGCGGCTCGAGACGGGCGACGTGCGGGTCTCCATCGCCTCGGCGGACCTGGACGTGGCCTTTTACCACATGCGGGTCCCGGACGGGATGGCGGAGTTCTTCGTGCTGCCGCCCATCCCCGCCAAGCACCTCGCTCCGTGCGGGGTCGCTGTGGACGGGGTGGAGGGCGAGTCGCTCTTGCTGCCCCAGGTGGTGGTGCTGCCGATGGGCTTCAGCTGGGCCTTGCACCTCTGCCAGACGGTGCTGGAGGCATCGTTGGGCCGCGCTGGTTTCCCTCAGAGCGACCTCATCCTTGACGGCCGCTGCGGCTGCCAGCTCACGAGCGACTTGGACTCGGTCGCGGGCGCCGGCTACGTGGACAACTACTTCGTCCTCGGCGGCTCCCCAAAGACCGTGGGCGAGCGGCTGCAGGCCGTCGCCGACGACCTGACGCGCCACGGGCTCGCCGTGCACGAGCTCGAGCCGCCCTCCCAGGATCGCGACTTTCTGGGGCTATCGCTGCGCGAGGGGCGCTGGCTTAGCCTCAGGACGCGCAACATCTGGCGTTTGCGCGCGGCCATTCGCGCCACGCTCCGGAGGCAGGTCATCGGCGGCTTCTTGCTGCTCGTTCTGACCGGCCACATCACCTGGGCGCTGCTGCTGCGAAGAGAGTTGCTGTGCATTCTCGGGGCCACCGACGCCTACGTCGAGGCCACTGGGCCAGTCGCGTCACCGCTTTGGCCCGCTGTCCGCCATGAGCTCCAGCTAGTCCACGACCTGCTGCCGCTCTGCACTGTTGACCTTGGTTCCCCGTGGCACGGGCGAGTTGCTTGCGCGGACGCCTCGCCATTTGGGCTGGGCGTCGTCGCTTGTCGCGCCCCAAAGGACCGCGTGGGCACCATTGGAAGAGTTGCAGAAAAGTGGAGGTACAAGGTCGAGGGAGGTGCGCAGGCAAGGCGTAGGACAATCGGGATCAACGGTGATAACTCGTCCGAGCAGTTCGGGGGCCTCGAGGGCGACTTCGGGGTGAGTACTCAGCTCGTCGGGGATGGCATCGCCGAGGGCCTGCCGTTCGAGGGCGTCTTGGGAGAGGCCTCTGAGGGCCCGGTCGAGCTGCAGCTGCCGAGGGCTCCTGGGGGCACCGACAAGTCGATCATGGACATGAGGCCCGTGGTGGACTTCGACGAGGTCCCGTCCCACTTCATCCGTGGGCCCGCCTGGGGCTCCGTCGCCGCCGTGTACATCGAGGGGAGGGCCAACATCCTGGCCCTGGAGGGGGAAGCGCTCGTTCTTGGGTATCGGCACCTCCTGAGGTCCACATCCGCGTTCGGGTCTCGGTTCCTCATCCTCTCCGACAACCTGCCACTCGTCTTGTCCGTCGGTAAGGGCCGGGCCCGCAGTAAACACCTCCAGAGCACGCTTCGCAGGATCTGCGCGCTCTCCGTGGCCACTGGCTCAACCCTGGCAGTGAGATGGATACCCTCTGAGGCCAGCCCCTCCGACGCGCTCAGCCGCGGGCGCGCTGGCTGGTGCTCTGGCAGTCGGCCGGCGCCGCAGCCCCCTGGAGGCGGGCTGCTCGCCCATGCGGCGGCTTGTGCTGGTGCTGGCACTGGCCCAGGCGGCGGCGGCGGCTCGCCGCTCGGCCGCCCCGGCGCCCTCGGCGCTCCGGGCCGAGCGAGCGAGCCATACGCAAGCGCTGGCGGCGGAGACGACGGCGGTGGCGGGGCTGTCGCTGCTCGAGCGGCTGGCGGTGCGGAGCTCGACGGCTCGCCTCTACCGGGGGGCTCTCACCAGTTTCGTCGACTTCTGTGTCGAGCGCCGCCTGGACTGGGCGACGCACTCGGGCCTGGACGAGGCGCTGGTGCTGTGCATGGACAGCGAGTTCTTCCTCGGCGGCGGCGGCAACCAGGGGAACGTCCTCTTGGCGGCGGTGGCGCACTTCCTCGGTTCGTTCCACAAGCGGACCTCGCTGCTGCTGCCGAGGGCTCACCGCGCGGCTGCGGCGCGGGCGCGGCGCGCGCCTGGGGGCACCCGGCTGCCACTGCCGCGTCGCGTGGTGTTCGCCTTGGCTGGCCTCCTGGTCCACGACGGGTTCCCACGGCTGGCCATTTGCATCCTCGTCATGTTCGCCTCGTACCTCAGGCCTGGCGAGGCGGCGAAGCTGCGCGGGCGGCATCTGATATCGCCGTCGGAGGCGGCGGGCGCCGGCTACCAGTTCTTCGGGCTGCTCCTGCACGAGAGCGGGCAGGAGCCAGGCAAGACGGGCGTGAACGACGAGAGCATCCTCTTCGATCGCGAGGCTTGGCTCAACCCGCTGCTGCACGCTCTGAAGCAGTCCACAGCGCCGTCGGAGCCGCTGTGGGGCCAGGAGGTGGGCCGACTGGGCGCGCTGTTCGCTCAGGCCTGCCGTCGGCTGTCGCTCGACCGGCTTCGCCCGCGCTTGTACAGCTTTCGCCGCGGGGGGGCCTCGGACGACATGCTCTCCCAGAGGCGCCAGCTGGGCGAGATCCAGCGGCGCGGCCGCTGGCGGACAGCCAAGAGCCTGAACCGCTAGACAAAGGAGACCAAGCTTTTGGACGAGCTCGCCTGGATCCCGCCCGAGGTGATGGAGCTCGGGGCCTTCGTCGAGAGCAACCTGGAGGCGCTGGTCGGCGGCTGCCTGCCCGGCTGGCTAGCGACTGGCCGCGTCCCGGCCGCCGCCGCGTCGCTCCTCCGCCCGCTGCCTCAGGGAAGGCAGCCGGCCGCCGGAGGTCGCCCACGCAGGCGGCCCGCGGCCCAGGCGGCGACGGCGGCTGCCCGCCGGCGGACGCGGCGAAGCGGCACCTGCAGCGGCAGCATCGCCGCGCTGCCGCGCCAGGCCGGGCCCTCAGGCGCCGCCCCGTGCTGGAGCTCTTCTGCGGGGCCGGCAGGGTCGCCGAGGCGCTGCTTGCCCGCGGCGTCGCCGCATTTGGGCTCGACTGGCAGCGCAGCCCACTGGAGGATCATGTGCTGCCCGCCTTCATCGCCACCGTCGTCGGCTGGATCCGGTCGCGCGCGGTGGGTGCCGTCTGGCTGGGCACCCCCTGCACCAGCTGGACGCGAGCGTTGCGGCGCCCGCTCAGGTCGGACCGCTACCCGTTCGGGCTGCCCGACCTCTCATCGTCTGAGCAGGCTCGCGCCGCCGCAGGCAATGCCACGCTGCGCATGACAGTGATCATAATTCGTGAGTGCATCTCTGCCCGTGTGCCCGTCTTTCTCGAGAATCCACAGACCTCGCAGATCTGGTCGCGCCCTCCCCTCGCTCGCCTGTGTCGCCGGCCGCCCTGCCAAAAGTCAGTTCTGCATCAGTGTCAGTACGGCGCTGATTTCAAGAAAGCCACGACCATCATGTCTTGGGGTGCGGGCGCCATGCGCCCTTTACAACTTGTCTGCTCTGGAAAAAAGGCATTTGCAGTCGCTCGGGCAATCGTCATGTGATTCTGGAGGGCAACGACGAGCAAGGGCGAAAGCGCACTGCTGTCGCCGCCGTGTATCCTCGTCTCCTCGCCCAGGCTGCCTCGCGCTGTATCGTCGAAGCGTTGCACATTCAGCCTGGTCTCGCCCTCCAGCCCCTTGCCATGAGATAGCCCACTTTGCCTGCACTCCGAGAATGGTTTCTTCTTTATATATACGGCCTGCGGCCAGTTGAACCTTCGGGATCGGGTGAGGGTCGCACAGGTGGTCCTCTCGAGCGCTGTCGCGCTCCTCGTCCGCTTTGTCTCTGCTGCTCTCGCGCTTCTAGCTCAGTCAACGCCTGGCCCTGTGCTGTCCCAGATGGAAAAGGTGCCTGGCCCGGGAGCCGAAGCGAGCTGGTAGTTTTCACAACTGAGGGCTGAGCAGAGGCAACAGGTCGGACGTACTCATATCTGGCTCGAAGTTTTTCCCATGGCCATCCCGACACGCCTTCTCACCACTACTTTTCAGGTGAGGGTCGCACAGGTGGTCCTCTCGAGCGCTGTCGCGTTCCTCGTCCGCTTTGTCTCTGCTGCTCTCGCGCTTCTAGTTCAGTCAACGCCTGGCCCTGTGCCGTCCCCGATGGAAAAGGTGCCTGGCCCGGGAACCGAAGCGAGCTATATGTATGCATGTCTGCATGCATGCACGAATGCATGACTTCATGCATGTATGCATGTATGCATGTAATGTATGCATGCATGAATGTATGTATGTATGTATGCAGGCATGTATGTATGTGTGTAACCATGTATTTACGTATGCGTGTGAATATGTATGTGTGTATGCATGTATGCATGCATGCATGTATGTTTGCATGTGTATGTGTATGTGTATGTATATGTGCATGTGTATGTGTAAGTATGTATGTATGTGTATGTATGTATGTATGTATGTATTAATGTGTGTGTATATGTAAGTAATACATTCCGCATGTGTGTGTCGGAATGAGTGTAACCATGCATGTACGTGTGCACGTGCGTATGTAAGTATGTGTGCATGTATTTGTGCATTCATGCATGCATATATGTATGTGTGTATGCATGCATGTAGATAGGTAGGTAGGTATGCATGCATGCATGCATGCATTTATCTCTGTGTGTGCGCATGTATGTATGTATGTATGTCTGTATGTATGTATGCATGCATGTATGTATGTATGCATGTATGTATGCATGCATGTGTATATGTATGTGTATGTGTATGTGTATGTGTATGCGTATGTGTATGTGTACGTGTACGTGTATGTGTATGTGTATGTGTATGTGTATGTGTATGCATGTATGTATGTATGCATGCATGTAATGTATGTATGCATGTATGTATGCATGCATGCATGCATGTATGTATGCATGCATGCATGTATGTATGTATGTATGTAGGTATGTTTTTACGTATGCATATGAATCTGTATGCGTGTATGCATGCATGCATGCATGCATGCATGTATGTCCGTATGTGTCTGTGTATGTGTATGTGTATGTGTATGTGTATGCATGCATGCATGCATGCATGCATGTATGTATGTATGTATGTATGTACGTATGTATGTATGTATGTATGGTATGTAAACATGTAGTGTGTGTATATATATATAGATGTATCATAGTCCTCCGTTCTCCCTCTCCCCCAGTTTCCCAATTCCCGAACACATGTTCCAGGTCCTGCGTTCCTCAATCCTGGTGCCCGCTTCCCGGCTCCTGCTTAACCGGCTGTTCCCGGCTCCGCGGTTCCCAGTTTCCAGTTCCCAGTTCCCGGTTCCCGGTTCCCGTTCACCGGTTCCCGGTTCTTGGTGTTCCCGGTTTCTGGTGTTCCCGGTTCCCGGTTCCTGGTTCCAAGTTCCCGGTTCCTGGTTCCTGGTTATTGGCTTCCAGCTCCTGGTCCCAGTTCCTGGTTCCCCTTGCCCGGTTTCCGGTTCACCGGTTCCCGGTTCCCGGTTCCCGGTTCCTGGTGTTCCGTCCGGGTTCCCGGTTTTTGGTTCCCCGTTTTGGGGTCCCGGTCCCGCTTCTGGGTTCCCGGTCTCTTCCATTATTGTTCCATAGTGGCACGAGAATTTGTTGTGGATGTCTCGAGTATGCTAGTGAGACGCTTGGTGTCACGTGTCCAGGTCGCCCAGGCGGATGTCTAGAATGAGGATGTGTTGAGAACGTCTCGAGCGAATCGCTTGTTTGCACTTTCCCAGGTCGCCCAGGTGGATGTCTACCAGGAAGATGTGTTGAGGCTGTCTCGAGCGAGACGCTTGTTTTCACGTTTTCAGGCTCAGGTCGCCCAGGCGGATGTCTAGCATGAGGAGGTATTGAGAACGTCTCGAGCGAATCGCTTGTTTTCTTTTTCTTCCGCCCTGGCGCGAGAGGGACCCACGTGCACGCTTTTTCCGCTCAGGGCGAGAGGGACCCACGTGCTTTGACGCTTGTTCCGCTCTGGCGCGAAAGGGGCCCACGTGCTTTCACGCTTGTTCCGCTCTGGGTCGCAAGGGACCCTAGTGTTTTCACGCTTGCTCCGCTCTGGGTCGATTAGGGACCCACGTGGTTTCATGTGTCCGAGCCACCTAATTAGGGATGGATCTGTAACATGTGGTCGTCTGGCCCACAAGCTTGGGGTGGTCACAGGAGCCAAAAATGAGATTCAGAAGTAAGTAACGAATCCGCACCAGATGTGTAATTACCTGACCCGTTTCGTCCTGGGACCCTGGGGAGGCCTCCTGCGGCCTCCTGTGGAGGCCTCCTGCGGCGAAAGGGACACATTGTTTTTCACGCTTGTGCCGCTCTGGCGCGAAAGGGACCCACGTGCTTTCACGCTTTTGCTCTGACGCGAAGGGGACCCACGTGTTTTCCCGCTTGTTCTGCTCTGGCGCGAAATGGACCCATGTGTTTTCACAGGTGTCCCGCTCTGGCGCGAACGGGGCCCACGTGTTTTCACGCTTGTTCCGCTCTGGCGCGAACGGGACCCACGTGTTTTCACGCTTGTTCCGCTCTGGCGCGAAAGGGACCCGGGTGGTTTCACGCTTGGTCCGCTTTGGCACGAAAGGGACCCACGTGTTTTCACATTTGTTCCGCTCTGGCGCGAAAGGGGCCACGTGCTTCCACGCTTGTTCCGCTCTGGGTCGCAAGGGACCCTAGTGTTTTCACGCTTGCTCCGCTCTGGGTCGAATAGGGACCCACGTGTTTTCACGCTTGTTCCAAGTCGCCCAGGCGGATCTCTAGTATGAGGATGTGTTGAGGATGTCTCGAGCGAAATTGTGGTTTTCACGTGTCCAGGTCGCCAAGGCGAATCACTAACATGAGAATGTGTTTGGGATGTCTAAAGCGAAACGCTCTTTCTGCAGGATCTGTTGAGGATGTCTCGAGCGAGGGCCTCGCCTGCAGCGAACGCCTCCCTCTGCAGGATGTGTTGATGTTGCCTCTCGCGAAACGCTGGTTTTGCATTGTTTGAGGAGGTGCTGTGCGCGGGCCTTGTCGTCGTCTGGGTGCGTTTCGTTTCGGTTAAGATCCGCCCCCCGATTGGCTCGTCCCACTTCTGAACTGTACCGTATCTCGAGTTCGAGATGGTTGAACGCCCCAGATGCTACCACTGCAGCCAGCGTTGGGCGAACCATGCGCGTAGGTAGCTTGAGCTTAAGACCCAGATCAACTCGGACAGGACTGGGGTGCCAAGGATGGTTTGATCCACACTGCAACAGAGAATAGCACAGTTCAACACAGCATGACGCAGCACAGTGCAGTACAGCACGTATCAATAACAATTTACTCTAAATCGCGGCCTTGGTTATTTGCGAGGGGCCCTGGCACCTCGGAGTGCGGCTCCCTCGTCAGGCGTCGCCATACAGCTTCAGGATGGTGAGCCCGAGCATATTCGTCTTGGTTTGTCTTGCCGTGTCTCTATTCGGGCCGGTTCGGCCTTCGTCTCGGTTCGTATCGTTTCGGTCCGTCACGGTGCAGTGACGTTTTGGTTCGCCAAGCTTCGGTCCGTCCACTCTCGGTGCGTTCCGCGTCGGTTCGGAGTCGCCCCTTTTTGGCTCGTTCCGTTGCGGAACTTTGTCAGATCGCCAGCTCGAGCTGGTCGAGCGCCCTGCGATTCGATTGCGACCAGCTCGAGATATGCGTCCATGCAGCTCGAACTCAAGATCCAGATCAGTTCGGTCAGGATTCTGATGCCAAGAACGGTCTGATCCACAACGCAATAGAGCACAGCACAATTCAATGCGGAATGGCACATTTCAATTCATCACATCACAGCATTGCACAGTACAACACATCCCCTGGCACGGTACGTCACCAGCGTTATTTTGAGCATCGCAATTTTTGGTGTCTCGAAGAGTCTCCAGGTGTCACATTTCTATATCCTTTTCCAGCTTCGTGGGTCGATCATGTTTGGAATATTCGATAGTGAGGGTTGGGGACTCTTGAGGACCTGAGGGCACTCCACTCAGTGCCTTGCGGCACGATGGCGGAGTATCCCATAATGCATTGTACATGGTTTGTTAATCGCATTGCAGCTAACGATCTGAAGCAATTATGGATGGCCGCAAAACCAGAGTCAAGACCATACGTTAACCGACCACGCCTTTTACCCAGACTGCTACATCCGCTTCACACGAGCTCCAGGGAAACTTCTACATGTGTGTTGACTGGACCGCCGTAGTCTAGCTTCGCTTCCTCGCTCTGGTGACTTGGCAATATGAGATGTTGCGGTCGGCACGTTTGGGAATGCTGATGTGCACGTGGCAGCGAAAAGAGCGCGAGATCTGGGATGCAGGGGAATATGAAAAGGAGGTGCTGGGTACGAGGGTGCGCATGACGGCGGCATCTGGCAGCCCGAGTGGTTGTCGGACGCATCCAAGTGATCGCCAAGTCCAGCGGGCGCCCTCTCTATCCAGTTGAAGTTGAAGGGCGGGGATCCTCCTTCTTTCCCTCCTCCTCCTCATCCTCTTCTTCCCATCCTTCATGGGCCAGGAGGATTTCCCTGCGTCCGTGGTTGTCGTTTCCTTTCGTCCAAGTTGGACATCCACGGCTAGAGCACATACGATCGAAGGATTTTCAAGTATTTGTCCATCATGGAGGTTGTTGTATTTATATGCATTTGTACACTTAGTCCGTGTCGTGCAAGCTCGCGGTGCTGACCTACCAAGTGTGTGGTTACAGTGCGGCCCAGCAGACCGAAAGATCGCTGATATCCAGAATGGCCTCCGATATCTTAGCCCAACGCCTGAACGTTGGGAGAGGTTGAGTGACCCCATGGTTGCCGTTGCTCGAGAGCACGCTGATACGGTCGTGGAGATGGTCCGCCCTCGTCTCGGGTCCTGGGGGATGGTCCAGGGTCTTATGGCGAGGATTAGCGACGGGTCCCGTTTTCATGGGCAATCGCGGATTTCCGCCGCCGAAAGAGGCGGCACCAGCCACATTTTGAGGACGGCACCTCCTCCGATCCATGGATTTGGCGACCGCGCGCCAAATCCTTGGATCGCTAATCCATGTTTGCGCCCCCCCGGGATCGTTTCCCAGCTGCAGGCCTCTGACGGAGCCCCAACTCGGCCGCCCGTGGCCCGTGGCTGCCGAACAATTCGCGAAGTGGTCTTCCAATTCTTCACGCCTCGCGTGTTCCCTGCATCTGCATCTGCATCCAGTTCGGCACCCACATGGACGTGTCTCCGCTGTCCGCGCCATTTTGGCCGCGCTGAGCTCCGTGCCGCTCTGTGCATGGCGTTGCTCGCCTCTCTGTTTTTTTGTTTCCTTTAGCTGGTGGCACAGCACAGCCTGCCCCTGCTTGCACGGCGTTCGACCTGCTTCGCGCGCCCGCGTACCAAAAAGCATCCCCTCCAGCACGTTCAGAGATCCTGCCCATGAGAGCTGAAGGGAAAAGGGACGAAGAGACACACCAAAGCTCGGCCGATCCATGGGGAGCAGGGGCGAAGGGAAAAGGAGGAGGATCAGGAGGAGGAGGAGGAGGAGGAGGAGGAGGAGGAGGAGGAGGAAACGGAGGAGGAGGAAACGGAGGAGGAGGAGGAGGAGGAGGAGGAGGAAGAGGAGGAGGAGTCCGTAGCCATTTTGGCTCAAGTCGTGTGTTCCGCCCGTTTTCGCGCTCGCGGGGCCGCTTGGGATGGCACGGGATGCTGCTGCCTCACCCGAGGATCGTGCAGCAGGTGGTGGAGGCCGACGGCGTGGCGCTGCGGGCGCCCGTGCCTCTGCTGATGCTCTCATCGCGAAGCTCCTGGCCGAGGTGGCTCGGCTGCGGGCGCTGCTAGGGCCTGGCGAGCGGGAGACCTTGGACGCCGAGGTCGCTCGCCGCGAGGCACTTGCGCGGCCTGCGCTGCGAGCCAGAGTGGCTGGCCAGGGGGAGCCGCATGAGGAACGGCTGGTACGCAACGCCGCCCTTCATGCACGTCGATGCCCGCCCGCAGGTGCGCCGCTACGGGAGTGGCGCAGTGCGCAGAAGGGCCCCAGACTGCAAGGGGCGTGCAAAGGCAGCGCGGCGGCACCAGCAGCAATTCCGGCCGTGCAAGCGCTCCTGGAAGGGGGGGGGCGGAACCTCCGAGCCTCCGCAGTGCCCCGCTGGAGCGGGCACTTGGCGCATGGACGCGCTAGAGGCCGTGCTAGCCAGGAGTGCAGGCAGGCGGAAACAGCTCAACGCGGCGGCTGCGGAGTTCATTCCGTCGGGAGGGCGCTGGGTGCTGCTTCCCCAGCCTGCTGCGCTCCCCGATGTGGTGCACGTGGGCGTGCGATGCACCTGCGGTGCCGTGGCCTTCACGAGCGTGCAGGAGCCCGCCGCCGAGGGGTGCAGGCTGCCGCGGATGCCGCTGGCCGAGGGCCCTGCGGGGATGGCTGCCCAGGCGTTGGCCGAGGGCGGAGGCACTGTTCGGGCCCCTACGGGGGATGGCTGCCCTGCCGCTGTGGCCGCGGGCGCTTCGCAGGCGGCTGTGCCTGTGGACGGTGCGAGTCACGGTGCCACCCCATCGGGCCTAGTACCTGGGGGCTTCGGAACGTCTCCCATCTGTTCTCCTGTATGTTCGAGCGGCATCAGCGAGAAGATGTGGAGAGCAAGGTCGGAGATTTCCCGCACGTGGTTGGGGCCGCCCCTGTTGGAGGCTCGGCGCCAGGCGATGGTCTTGGAGAGGATTCCATTTCTGTCCTCTCGCTGTGCATTGCTAAATTTTCTGGTGCTGCCTTTGTATGCTCTATTTCACGTTTTCTTTAGACGCTGGGAGTGAACGCTGATTTTAGCGTGTGTCGTATGTGGCTTCCAGGTCTTCGCACATTCAGAGGATTGATTGTGGTTCCCTGGCGCAGCATCTGCGATTTATTCTTCTTGTTTTCGAAGCACGTTGAGATCAGTCATGCATGTGTCTGCATCAGGGCGTGGAGTTGCCAACCGAAGGATCGATGTTTTCTCCTGCAAGGATGGGTGCTTTGAGTGGATTCGCTTTACATGTCGGCCGCGGATTGCTGTTTGTCGCGTAAGACTGTGCATTGCTCGTAAGTGTTGAATGTGGCTTCCTGGCACACCATAGAGTTATTGTATGTGGCTTCCTGGCGCTAGAGCATGTATCACTCGTGCGTGGCAGCAGATTTTCGTTCGCCATTGTCAATTGTGTCCCTCATTGCGTCTTTCCTCCAAGAGTGATTGCATCGATTTTCCACCACCTCCCTCCCCGCCTCAGTATTACAATGCGTCAGCAGGCCTGTCCCGCCACAGTTTGCATTGCGTTTGCGGGGCGGGTGGGGGCTGGGGGGGGGGGGAGGAAGTCAGGTGGGGGATTGCGACCCGGGCGAGGCAGGCCCTGGGCGAGAGCGCCGCGGGCAGCCTCCATCTCCCGTTTTGCCTGGATGTCCGAGGCGGGCAGCAGGCACCGCTTCAGCCTGACCTCCTCCTTCCTCCCCTTCCCTCTGCCAGTCGCAGTTGCTTGCATATGTGGGTGGGCTGGAGGAGAGGGAAGGGGTGGGAGTGGATGACGACGACGGTCGGTTCGGGGCCTGGGGAGGTCCGCCCAGGGAGGTGGTCCAGGAAGGTCCGACCCGATCGACATGTGAGGCCTCTCCGAAGAGGCAGGCCTCTTCCTTTTTGTCTCCTGGCGCTCCACGAGTGGCCTCGAGGCCAGCTGTGCAACCGTGCAACCGAGGAGGAGGAGGAGGAGGAGGAGGAGGAGGAAGAGGAGGAGGAGGAGGAGGAGGAGGAGGAGGAGGAGGAGGAGGAGGAGGGGGCCTCTTGGTGCCCTCGTGGGACGCTCTTGGGGCGCTCTTGTGGCCGTCTTGGGGCCCGCTTGGGACCCTCTTGCGAACCGCGGAGGGGCCTTTTGAGGCTACCTTGGAGGTTATCGATCAAATGATGGAGGGTCCTCAATTTCCGTCCTCCCCCTTGGGACATCAACATCGTCTTTTGGGGAGCTCTTGATCCGATCTTGGGCGTTCTTGGGGCCGTTTTGAGGGCCTCTTGGGCCCCTCTTGGGGCCATTTTGAGGCTTCTAAAGCGCATCGGAAGCGCAAATGCGAGAATGCAATAATCATTGATTGCCCTGAGGTTTCGAAGGATTTGGGCCTCTGGGGGGTCCGGAGGGCGCTCCGAGAGCACTTGGAACCGTCTTGTGACCCTCGTCGAGCCTCTTGGAGGTATGTCGGAAGCTATCTTGAACCATCATTGCTATCATGAGCCGCTTTGAAGGCCATCTTTCAGCCTCTGTGGCCCTTTTGGAGCCATCTTGAGCCATGTTGGGCGCCTTGACCGATCGCGGCCCGTCCCAAAAAACCTTAGGGAGGGGAGGTGAAGACAGAACTCGTTAGCCCACGTAAGCCCAAGGGCTGGTGACCTGTTGATGTTTACGGTATTTTTCTCCAGACAGTGCGTGCACCATGTTTTTTTGGTTGCTGCCTCGTTGCTTCAACAGTTGGCATGATCTTTGGGTTTTCGCCTGGTGGCCTTCCGTGACCGCCTGTGGCCGTCTCGTGGCCGCCTTGTGCGCCGGGATGGGCTTCCGAGTATTCGCCTGGTGGCTGCCCGTGGCTGCCATGCGGCCATTTTGTGTTGCGATGGGCTTCGGGGTTTTTCCCCCGGTGGCCGCCTGTGGCCGCCTCGTGGCCGCTTTCTGTGCTGTAGCAGCCGGTGGCCGATTCGTGGCCGCCTTGTGCTTGTGCGCTGGCTGGGTTCCCCGGATTTCCGCTGTTGTGCAGCTTGCACCGCATGGCTTGCACGACATTGCATGCATCACACAGGCTGTGCCACCTAGCTTGCGCCACATAGCCTGCACCACATAGGTTGCGCCACCTCTATCACTTGGTCCCTCGAAGTTCCGACTTACCCTCATGGCGATGCCTCACTGGCCTAGCGGCTGATCTTCTCATATCGACATTTTTTTTGTTTTTGTTGTTGTTGTTGTTGTTGTTGTTGTTGGTTTGTTCACAAATTTTGTGCACCGTGGTTCATTTCAAATTTCGACAATCTAATAGGCCCATCCGGACCAGGACCCTTTTCCACACACCTTGTTCTCCCCAGTCAAATTCTTCGCGTTTCTTCGCTTCTTGGAGAAGGAGACAAGGTCCCTGGGGCGGCGGCCGTTCTCTGGCGACATGACCCACGCCGCGGCTACCCGCGCGTCGTGGCGGTCGCGGTGGTGGCCCTCCCAGGTTGTGACAACGCGCAGACGGCCGAGGCCTCGGGGTGCAGAGCCGGTCTTGCCCTGCTCCCACACGTTGAAGACGCGCTCCGGGGCGCCAAGGTGGTCGGGGACAACCTTGCCGCCATACGATACGGGGCCGGCACAGGTCGCTATCGGCGGCTCCACCTAGCACAACAGATGGACTTTGCCCTGAGACAGGCCAGCGATTCGGGATGGGCCCTCACCAAGCAGGCAGTGCGACGACGGTTCAACAAAGCGGCTGACCGCCTAGCCACGTTAAGGGTCTTTTGGGCCAGCGCCTTCAATCGCGCCAGTGATCACACGGTCACCGCCTGGGTCGTGTGGGAAAACACTGATCGCCCCACTCCCCCTCTCTTCCCCGCTGCGGGGATTGACCTCCGCGACTTGGACCAGGTCGCCCCGGCGGCGGACGCTCTCGAAAACCTCCCTCCCTCTCATCTCCCCTGACCGCCCCCGATCCGACGCACTAAGGTCAATACAGCTTGCAGCCTTCAGCTGCCTCCCTGGGTTTTAACGGACGCTCCCTGGGTCTCCTCGACACACGATGGGGCCTAGGAACAACCAAGGTCCCACCCGTCGCTGGCCCTCGTGCCTGCCACACTGCGAGGACGGCCCGCCTGTCAGACTGGGCTCTCAGGTCTTCCTTGTTCGGTTCTGTCCCTGGATGCGTTGGGCCTTTTTCAACGGCGGTTGGCGCTACTGGCGCGAGATCTGCCAGGAGCCGGTGGACGACGCGGGGCACATTCTGAGCGACAAACACTACGATATGTCGAAAAAACGCTACGCCGACGGGTGGCCGGACCCAGACACCTTTGTCTCTCCGGGGAACCTGTGGAGCATGTGCGGCGGATCGACCTGGGACGCAGTGCGCCGTGTGCATATCGAGCGGAGGGCCTGGCCAGGCTGGAGACCCGCGCAACCCTTGGTATCCCGTGACGGCGCCCGCTCACTCCCTGGCCTGGTGATTCCGGATGACGCGCTGCATGTGCCCGCCATTTACCTTCTCTGGGACGACGACTGGAATTACTGCAGCCCGGGAGGCACGATAATCAACCCAGACCGCGTGGGGTCGCCCCAGATGGGCATCCGCGAGGCCAGACAGGCAGGCGTCCGAGGGCCTGACGTAGGCGGAGGGGCCAATGCGTTGGCAAAGTCCTCCGTCGGGTCACTGCCCGCCGCTCCTGGGCAACCCACAGCATCCTCAGGCCTTCCTTTGCCTCCGCCCCCGCCGCCCCATCCTCCGACCGCTTGGGGGCCGCCTAGCCAGCAGCGAGTAGTGGGACTGGCAACCGAAGAAGAGGCATTACATCCAGACCCCTCGGATCGGCAGCTGGACGAGTCGCTGGCAGTCCAAGCGGCCGCCGAGGTACGCGGTCTTTACTCCTTGCCCGTGGATTCACCACACGCGCGAGGGGATCTGCCCGATGCCGTCCGGCTCCCCTCACAGTGGCCTTACACTCTCCAGGATCGTGGGCAGACTTTTCGGAAAATCGCCTGGGTAGAAAGCCAAGCGTCAGTCGAGACGGTGGACAACAGGAAAGAGGCCACGCGCGAAGACCTGGCCAGGAAAGGCAACTGTGCTCTCGACGTCCGTGTCACCAAGATCGACGGCAATACGCACCTGGACGACCTGGGCACCTTCAGTTGCGAAACGCCCTGGACCCCCCAGAGGGTAAGGAGCTCTACCTTCTGGAGTGGCCCTCCAGGTAAAGGGTCGCGCCCAGAACCCAGGAGGGAGACAAAGAAGGCAAGGATCTGTACATCTCCGTCACCGGCCCCACAGTGGACAAGATTGCGGACGTCGCGATCTGGTGGCCACCCTCCCTAGGCGGCGCCGTCCACCCAAAAGACGCAAGAGTGCTCGGCCTCAACCGGGGCACCAGGTACCCCTCGGAGAGGTGCATCGCGCAGTGCAACAGCGGGGAGTGGGGGCCATTCCATGGAGATGAAACCAAGGCGGCACGGCCCCCAAGCGATGACGTTCCCTGGTGCTGAGTGGACGAGGCCCCCTCCGACACCCAGTGCT
>CAUYUJ010005196.1:0-16408 GCA_963575745.1 Prorocentrum cordatum
CCCCTGGGGCCCACAAGGGGCACCAAAAGGTGCACATGCCTCGGGCCACGATTTGATGCGATCCTGTCTCTTGGACGTTCCCCTTAGGGCCCAGAAGGGAGCACGGAAGGTGCACGTTTCTCCGCCCCCCCCCCCCCAGGTTACAGTGGAGGCCAATACACAAGAAACCTTCCACTAGAAACCCAACCCTGAGACCCCAGGACGTCCATTGATTTTTGGTGTGGGAACGCCACGCTCTCCATAGCTGAAACCCAGGGCACCTTGGCGGCGAGCGTGGTGTTTCGGGGCATGGGCCCCCACTGTCTCGCCTCCCCCCCCCGAGTAGGCAACGCCCGAGGGAAGGGGTCAGGGGAAGGCCAGCTTCCAGGAGCACAGGGCGAGGCGGCCAAAAATCAAATGCCAGGGCCCAGGTACGCACAAGTCCGCCGACCTTGTCGTCGTGTGTGACAGGCTCTTCCGTTTGAGTCGTCGTCGTCGCCGCAAAAAGTAAATCGAGCAAGGTCGTAGTTGAATCGAAGGGAAGCCCCTTCCCGTTGATCCCTTCCTTGCCCGAAGGGGGGGCGAGGGAGGGGGGGACCTCGCTCAGAATACGATTCCCCCGGGATCACGGGGGCCGGGGAGGAAGGGTCGCCAGCGGGGGTGGGTCTCGGCGACATCCCGCGTACAGGGTCGGCGGCGCCGGCCAGAACTGTTTCCCAATCGAAAAAACACAAATTCCAGGAATCTTCATATTTGCCCATACTCCCACCAGCCCTCTGGGCGGTGGTGGTCTAGAGCGTTTCCTCTTACACCTCCCTTCTTCCATTTCGGGGAAGGTTTTATCACTGTTGCCTATCAGTAAACACCCCCTCCCCCAGGCGACAGGGGGCCAGCCAGGTCCATGACGACATCCCCCACACAATCCTTTGTAAAAAAACAATACAAAACACAGTTTGCCTCCAAATTCGGAACATGCGCAGCCAACCCGATGCTCCCCCCCCACCATCCCTGTCAAAAAAAACAATATCGAGTACACTTGGCGGAGGCGGCGGCGACTGCGGCGGCGGCTGCTGCGGCGGCGGCGGCGGATTGGCCCCCAGTAGCTGCCCATCCAAAGACGACTGCTGGATATGCTGAAGCTCGGGCCAGACTCGGGTGTTACGTATGCGTTGGGAGGGCGGGTGGGAGCGAGCGAGACGGCTTTCGGGCGGGGGGGGGTCTTGACCCCCCCCCTACCCCTTCCCCTGGACCTGGACGGGGCGCCCCGCGAGCGGTCAGGGCGCCCAAGATGGCCCATGACGGCCCCAAGGGGGCCTGAAAGAGCCCAAGATGAGCTCCAAGATAGCTCAAGATAGCGCAAGATGCCTCGAGATGGCTCCCAAGGGGCGTCTTGGGGTCTGTTTGCGGTCCTGGGGGTCTCTTGGGCGTCTTGGGTGCCTCGGCGGAGCTTTTTGATTTTTTTGATTTGCGCGCGGGTGATCGTCTGCCGAACACTCCTGCCCGTGGCGCCGAAACGACGAGCGAGGGGCCCGAAGGAAGGGCCGAAAGAAGCGAGGGACGGACCAGGACCCAGACAGAGCCGAGCGAGGGACCGAACCGAAAAACAGGGACAACGAAAAGTCGAAGGCCCGAGACAAGCGATGCTGGCAAGACCTGGCACTTAAATTTGAAGCCCGTGTCCTGGCTCCTGGGCTTCCAGCCTCAACCTCTGGCCAGGCAGCAGCATACAGACATGACACGAAGCAGCACGGCAGCGGAGAGCCCTTTATCTCTTCGCGAGCCTGGGCTGGGGGGAGCGAAAAAGAGCACAAGAGAGGATGAGTGGGCGCAGGCGGAACGGGTGCCTGCTTCTCAGCGCCTCTGTACCCACTCATCCTCAGGCCTAATCGACGAGCCCTGACGTGTCGGCACAGGGACATTTCGACTGGCAGAGAGGCGGCATCAGCTAGAGAGGCATGCAATGATGTCGCCCCACGCGGCAGGCGGATCAAGAGTCTTTCTCTTTGCTTCTCTTTGCGAGCCTGGGCGGGGGAAAGGCGAAAAAGGCAGCACCATAGAGGATGAGTGGGCGCAGGCGGAACGGGCGCCTGCTTCTCAGCGCCTCTGTACCCACTCATCCTCAGGCCTAATCGGCGAGCCCTGACGCGTCGGCACAGGGACATTTCGACTGGCAGAGAGATTCGCGGCATAAACTAGAGAGGCATGCACTGATATCACCCCGCGCGCAGGCGGAGCAAGAGTCTTTCTCTTCGCGAGCCTGGGCGGGGGGAGGCGTGACAACAGCACAAAAGGGGATGAGTGGGCGCAGGCGGAACGGGCGCCTGCTTCTCAGCGCCTCTGTACCCACTTATCCCCAAGCCTAGCCGACTACAGACGTGTCGGCGCATGACATTTGGCACAACATAGACGCGTCGGCACACCTGGTGTTAAAACCTACACTTCTGGCGGGTTGGTGTCGGGAACCAAGATGGGCCAGCAATACAGAATAGATAACGTAAGAGTCGCACCGCCCCCCACCTTCCACCTATGTTAACCCCAAGACATCTACGCGGGCTCTAGAAGCGATGCAGGATCAAACAGAGCCTGGAAATTAAAGATATCATGAGGGTCAGGAAAGGCATATATAACGTTGACATTGTCAACGGCAGTGACATCGCCGACTGGTTGATCAGTGCGGGGGTCACGTCCATCACACATGCGGCGGAGCCGTGAGATGGTGCCAGAGGCCCGTGGAGGGCCAGTGCAGGATTTCGTTAAATCAACCACCTTCTTACACGAGTAGCGGCCACAGCGGCGGCAACAAAATATATTATTTAACCGCCTGAGCACGTGCCCACCGCCAGTGGGAGAGGAGCACTGAGATCGCAATAAGTAGCTCTTGGAAACCGAGCTGGCCCAACAATTTACACAGCGGAAACGGCCCACCGAAGGGTCCCAGAAATGCTCATGCAAGGCCCCAGAGGAGGCACCAGAGAGGACTAGGGGCGGGACCGAGGGGGCGGGGATCTCATCATAATCCGCCGCCCAAACCTTCTTGGGCACATTCTTAAAAATCCACGCTATACAATGACCAATATACACACCAAGATTGCGCACCAGCAATCCAGAGCGCTTGACACGGTCGTGCAGGACCGTGTCCTGAGTATGTAGGTCCGCACCTAGGTTAGCAAGTCTGTCGGCCTGCTTATTACCAACAGAGGTGGAGTGGCCACGGACCTTGGTGACCTTAATTAGGTGATACCCGATATCTGAAGCCGCACGGTGGACCCTGACCCACAAGGATGCATGGGTGGCCCAGCCGTGCGTGGTAGCTTCGTACCCCATTGCCCAGCCGTCAACGACATACTGGGCATCCGCCACGTACTCATAGCAGTCGGAGGGGGCAGCATGGGTTAGATAAAATAAAAACGCGTAGAGCTCAGCCCCTGAGACATCCTGGGCGGGAAAGGGATACACGCCGTAAGCACCAGCATTGAGACGAAGCCGATCATTGGCGAGGGGCTCACCAAAGACGTTTCGGCTACGCGGGGCAAATGAGCAGACACCCCATCCACAGCGGAGAGTGAGCGGCGAGGGGCCATGCTTTCCCGAGCCATCTCCATACGCAGGCGACGAGAAAAAGGGGCCGTCGATGGCCCCTTCCCAGACAGGGTCTGGGAAAGGTGGTGCGAGCAAGGAGCAATTGCGCGGGTCGGGAACCATGGCAGTGGTCTAGAAGGGGTTCTCGCGATACTGCTCTATGCAGCGGGTGAGGGCTGGAGTCGGGCCGAACCAACGACGAAACTCCAAAAGCCCATCACACTCATAGAGGGTGTGAAACACGGGGCCGGAAGGGACAAGCTGACAAATGTGGCACCGAGGTTTAAAGTATATGCCCCCAGATATAAAAGTCCCCAGAGCACTTTGCTGGAGCACCCCCCATCCTTCAGTCCTTTTTGACAGGAGGGAAAGCAGAGGAGGCAGGAAGGGGGGCCCAGACAGGTGACTGAAGGATGGGTGACGCTCAGAGGCCTGCTTCCAAGTCCAGACGGACGCGCCGCGAGTCACCAATGCAACCACCTCACGAGGGGACGTAGACGAAATATCGACGTCGGTTCCAAGAGAATTCCGCCATATTGTGGGCGAGACCGCAGACCACCCAATCCTACGCATAGTGGCTACCAATATCTGTCCTGGGCCCTGCAAGTCAGTCCACGGGGTATCTGGCGTCACCTTGGTGTAGGCTTCCTGGAAAACTTGGTCTATCATACCGACGGGTAAGAGAGAATCCCATCTAGATACAGTCCAAAAGCGAATAACTTCAGCATGCGCATCAATCGCAGGGTCGGTAACACCATGCAAAGCCAAATCCATCGTGACGGACCGACGCTTACCTGTGCCGAGACCAGCGTGGTATATAGTACGAACCTGACGAATCTGATGGCTAGACAGACCGACAACATCGATGCCGCACATGACCGTGGGCCGCAGGTTGGTGTTTACAATACCTGCAACCTCGGCACCAGCTCTCTTTAGCTTCAGAAGGCGTCGGGCCTTAGCCATGGCCTTCTTCAAACGACAATTGAGGACACTACGAGAGCGACGCCCCTGACGAAGCTGATAGTCAATCCCGAGGTTGCGACATGAGAACTTGACGGCACCAGCGAGACGTGGGGTTTCAGCTGCAATACTCTGGGCCAACTGGGGGTCGGTAGCCAAGAGCACAATTTTCTTCTCAGAGAGCGGCAAACGTGCAGAGAAAGTCAGCTTGCTCATCAAAAGGTGCGACGCATCAGGACCCATTTTGAGCAACTCCCTCCCCGTGCCTATCCCCAGGACCTGGACGTCGTCGGCGACGAGGCCGAGATGCATATTTGGATAAGACTGAAGAAAGGAATCCAACTCAGGCATCAATAAAATACGCATAAACAGATCGGCAAAGGAACAACCAGCCACAATAGTTTTACTAGCCCTGACCCACTCCCCTACGATTCGGCGCAGCGTGACCACACGTGGGGAACGATACAGAGACAAGAATACCCTCAAGAGTGCTGGATGAAACCCAAACTCACTAGCTCGTCTAATGAGAGGTTTATGGCGAACCTGTTCAAAAGCCTTCTGGATGCCGAGCAAAAGTGCAAACACCGACAGGCCTTTGGCAGCAGCTAGCTCCGTTAGCACGCCCATGCGCCACACACATGCTTGACAAGAGTGACCGCGCACACCATACACGCATGGACGAGGATGCAAGCGCGCCCACATAACACCGTACGTGTGCCTGAAGAACCGAAAGAACGTGCGCACACACGTCGTGAACAGAGCCACAGTACGCTCGCCGCCATCAGTCTTCTGTATCAAATTCATGATGAACACCGCGAGAATGGGAGGAAATCTACCCATTCGCAGAACAGCACGCCAGATGCCAAACAAGGCCAGAAGAGAAGAGTCGGACAGGAGCGCATGGTGACGCGGATGCATCGAGTCCAGTCCAACCGACGTGCGAGCCTTGTACCTGCGACACATCTGTCTGTACTTGTCCAGAGACGGGCGAGGCAAGGATGCAAGGCCGTCAGGAGGTATCGGCGGGAAATCCAGGGCCAGGCAAGGATCATCCGGGTGCTCCTCCATGGGCTCCCAGATAGCATGCCAAACTTCTTCTCGCGCCTTAAGATGATGCTGCGGCGTGCCGACTGGGGCGTCTGGGTTCGGGGTGGCCTTGTCAAAAGATGCCCAATCCATCGATCCCTTGACGACTCGGTGAGCAGCAGAACCGCCTTCCTGGACAGATCGGATGGCCCATGATGTCCAGGATTGCTATATCTCTGCCGATGCAGCACGTTCCAGAGCAGATGCGGACTCAGCCAAGACGCCACGCAGCCAATCGATGGAACCGAGACCCAGGGAACAAAGCCTATTGACAGAATACCTCCACCATGACCAATCAGGGGGAGAGGGGCGGTATCGGCGCAGGGCTTGACAGGCTCTCTGATATGCGGGCCACAACTGCTTGTCAGCCAGATACAGAAGAGTGCCAAGACGGTTGGAAAGATACCTCCAGAGCCTGCCTTCATATGACGACACCACACCTCCAGGAAACAGTCTGGAAACCGAAATCTGCATAGTAGAGGGGCGCTCACCCCACTTGGTGTAGTCCTGCGGATCTGGCAACTGGAATAGGGCAACCAACTCCTGAGCAGACGTCTTCAGCCAAGAAGAGGTAAGGCGATCCAGATCTTCCACAGTGTTGACTGCATCAGGGTCAGGAAAGGCATCCCAGGAAGGCGGGCAATTCGTACACCCCACAGGCCTTATTACAGGGATATGAGGAGGACGTCGGAAAACAGAAACAAAATCAGAGTGGCGATTACCACGAAGAGTGAGAGCCACAGGCTGGTGCTTGGGGACCAGGGGGGTTTCCCAGACCTCACACTTGACGGCAGCCGCAAGCAAGGGGTGAACCACAAAGTAGTCAATCAACGATTGGGCACCCGCGGACTCATAGGCATGGCGATCTGGCGCGACAATGACCCCACCTACGAGCGTTAAGAAGTCCGTATTCTGCAAGTCCTTGGGGGACATATTCCAGTCCCCTGATATCAGAAAGGGGGTGGAGATAGTCTTCATGACTGCTGCAACCTGCATCAGAAGCTGGGCGCTGCGATCTTCAGCGCCGCCCCCTGCGCGCAGATAAACATTGGCCCGAGGAATACCTGAATCAACAACCCCATGCCATAGCTTCAGGATAAATCTCTCTGGAGGGGGCAAGACAACAATCGGATCCAAGACCACTTCAGAGAAGGACCTGGCGTAGTGTGAGACAAGACCCACTCCCGAGCTCAAGCCGCCTTTCTGAGTACTGACTGAAGGGTGAAGGTGCGCATGGAATCCATGCTTATGCGCACGGTTGACAGCGAACTCGATAGCCTCTTCTGACCGACAGAGTTCTTGAAACCCAACAGCATCAAACCGATCAGGATAAGCCTCCAGGAAAATATCGGCGTTAGACCAGGAGGTAACATTCACAGCGACGATGACCCAATCCCGGCGAGGCTTCTTCACGAAGGCTGGCTTGTCGGACGGGGTCGCCGATGTCAGACGGGCCCTTGGCGTTGGAGCCCTGGAGACTCTCTGCCGCTGCTGGGGTGTCGGCGGGGGCAGAGGCGGCGGCAGCCGACGGCGTGCAACTCCCTGACTGTCCCGATGGATCAACAGCGACATCAGGGGCGTGCGCAGGACGTTTCGGCGCAGGTGGCAATGAGGAAGAAGAGCGGGGAGGGGCCCTAGCAACACGTGTTGGGACCCCCTGCTGGTCGACAGACATCCTGGGCCCCTCCGACTGGGACCGAGGTTCGCTGGCAACAACAGCAGGAGCATAACCAGACATAACGATACCCTGAAGGTCACGTAACGCCTGAGCAAGCTTCTTGTCTCTCTGTACTGCCTGGGAAGCTGCGAAGACGTCCGCAACGGCTGACAGATCTGGGGGCGCGTCACCCTCGGGACCTGGCTCACTCGAAGGGAGATCCTGCAACTTAGACTGCCACATAGCCATATCCCGGGCGACGCGCTCCTGACGGACACAGAGGGCATCCCTGTCGCTCTGAAGGTCCAGAATCTTGCGGTCGAACTCACGAATATGACTAGAGATCTTGTCATACTTCTTACTGGCCCAATGGTGACGCTGCTTATAGAATGCACGCTTCTGGGGAATCGTAAGCATGTCAGACTTCTGCGCACGTAGGTGCTGCAACTCATCCTGGAGACCCAAGACCTGATCCCGAACGTACTTGGTTGGTGGAAGCAAGCGAAGGGACTCCAACTGGCCCTGCAAGGCCTTGATAATCTGATCAACCTGCGCAACCGAGAGCTCATTGCCATTGGTGTCGACACAGCCGCCATCAGCATCAATGTCGTCGTCAACATAATCAGCCCAAAAACCACGATCACTGCCAAGACCGTCGTCGCCAGAATCATCACCGAATCTATCCTGCACTTCCTCTTCCAATGGAGCCTGAAGACGTTCATCCAAAGACCGAACTGGGGGAGTGGCAGCACCGCCACACACATGACGATCATGAGCACGAGCACGGGGAGGAGACAAGACACGATCACTGCCTTTGCTGCCTTTGCCGTCTTTGTCGCCCTTGCGACCATACTTTCCTGAACCCTGTCCTCTGGAGCGGCCAGGAAAGGGGGTGTTACAGAACTTGCACTTCTGGCGGGGGCTGGGCGTCGGGGATCCAAGAAGTCTTGCCAGCATCGCGACAGACGAGACAGACCAGATATCCCATGACTCGCGCGCGCGCGGGACTCGAAGGTCCGACAGGCTCTCGCTCGAGGGCGCCCGCACAGGGAGCGGGCAGCCTCAAGAGCAGGATCACACGCCGAAAACGCCCGAGCCTGCCGCGCGGCTGCGGACAAGCTCGAAGCCTCGCGGCAAGGTTTCGAACTTGAGCCAAAATGGCTGCGGAGCCTCGGCGGGGCCTCTGGGGGCCGTTTGGGGTCCTCTTGGGGGCCTCCTGGGGGCCTCTTGGAGGCCTTTTGGGGCCATCTTGGGGCCATCCTGGGGCCTCTCAGGGCCTCCTGGGCGCTTCTTGGAGCCATCTTGGAGGACGTCGATCAAAGGAGGGGGGGGGGGGTCCCTCAATTAGCCTCGCCTGTCGCCCCCCCCCCCCCCCCCCCCAAGTCGCCTTTTTGAACGTTCCTGGGGCGCTCTTGGAGCGCTATGGGGCGCTCTTGGGGCCGTTTTGGGGCCCCCGTGGGTCCCTCTTAGGGCTCTTTTGGACCATCTTGGAGCTACCTGAAAACCTCGAACTGCCATCGCAAGGGGAAAGGCGAGAAAGCACAACACAGACATTTCCCCAAGGTGTTTGAAGGATTTTGGCCAATTTGGGGCATCATTTGGGAACTTCCGGCAACTTACTTGGAGTCGTCTTAGAGAAGAGCGCCCAAGAGATATCCCGAGAGGCTCCGAGAAGCATCCAAGAGACCTCAGGCCCTTTCGCTCGCCATCCTCCTCCTCCTCCTGATCCTCCGTCCTCCTCTTACTCGTTATCTTCCTCCTCTTCCTCCTCCTCCTCCTCATCCTATTCATCTTCCTTCTCGCACTCCCTCGTTCATCCATCCAGCCTCTTCCTTCTCCTCCCCCCTCCTCCGCACGGTTCGGCCATCCCCCTCTTTGCTCCCGCGCTTCCCTGATCACCGCAACTCGTCTGGGCATCGTTTTTGGATGGGCTGGTGGGGGTACTTTCTGTTTGCCGACCGCTAGCGGACAGCGGCCAAGCCCACGCGCAGGGCGAGGGCCTAAACAACAGCTGGCAAGCGTGGAATAGGACAGAGCAGGGGGAGAAAGAGCGCGGGCGGCGACCGGGCGAAAAGAGGGCAGGCGACGAACGCAGTGCAGCTCAGAAGCGAACGACCACGCACAGGCGCACCAGGAACCCGTCGTCCTCGAAGTACGTGCCCGACTTGCAACCGCATGCGGCCTGCACATCGGCGTCAATCTGATACCGTGAGCCGAACGGCGTGGGCCCGCCACTTGGACGAGCGTGGAATAAGCGCGCCCGTGACACTGCGTCCCAATATCCCAACTGCCAGATTAAACCAACGAAGGGGCATGGCCAGGAAGGGCACGAAAGCTCCGATCGCGAGAGCCGAAAAGAGGAATCGAAAATTGCCAACCCACCCAGTCCATCAGGGCCGTCGAAGGACAGCCGACGCAGCACGAAGGACCCAGAGGCCCGCGCGCCCCGGGGGGAGCACGGAGGGCCCGTGGCGTGCTGTAGAGGGGAGGGGGGGGGGGGGGGGGGGGGGCGGCAAACAGCTGCAGATGGACCCACTGGCCCGCGTGCCCCGGGGGGGGCACTGAGGGCCAGGGGCGCGCTGTAGATGGGGTCGCGGCTAACAGCCGCCGGTGGGGGCACTTGTTTGGTCTGCGGGCAAGGTGGCCCCGCGACGGCCCAAGAAGCCTCCAAGACGGCCCCAAGAGGACCCCGGGACGGCCCAAGGACTCCAAGACGCACAAGATGGCCTCGAAGACGGCCAAGATGGCCTCCAAGATGCCTCCAAAACGGCCAAGATGGCCTCCAAGACGGCGAAGAAGGCCCCAAGATGCCTCCAAAACGGCCCCAAATGCGCTCAAGACGGACTTCGACGGGCCCAAAAGGCCCCCAAGAGGCCTCCAAGATGGCCCAAGAGGCCTCCGAGAGGTCCTCCAGGAAGGCCCGCAGAACTCAAAATTATTGATTTGCTTTGGGTGTTCGAATGGTTTTGGCATGTGCTTCTCTTCGGCTTTCGGGCGGCCCCAGACGGCCAAAGAGGCCCCCGAGGTCGCCCGAAGACCCAAGAGAGCCCCAAGACGGCCCAAGACGGCCCCAGGACGGCCCGCGGGGCCTCCAAGACGCCCTCGATGGCCTCGAAGACGGCCAAGTTGGCCCAAGATGGCCTCCAAAATATCTCGAACACGGCCAAGATGGCCCCCAAGACGGCTACGATGGCCCCAAGATGCCTCCAAGACGGCCCAATACGCACCCAAGACGGATTTAGATGGCCTCAAGATGGCCCAAGACGGCCGAAGAGGCCCCCAAGAGGCCTCCACGACGGCCCAAGAGGCCTCCAAGGGGCGCTCGAACTTTTCCCAGCACACGAGGGAGAGGTGGCAGGCAGGCACTCCGAAAGCCCAAGAGCGCGCGCCCGGGCTGCGACCGCCTCGGAGACGCGGCGGCGCCACCGCTCCGCCTGAGCGCAGGCCCGGCCGACGCCACGCGGGCCCCAGGCCCGGCTCACCACGCCGAACCCGCCTGCGTCGGCGCCCGTGGCCCCGCAGGCGTCGGCGGCCAGCGCCACGGGGTCTGGTCGGCGGCGGCAGTCCACGTAGCCGAACACGATGAGCGCAGCGGCGATGCGGAGCTCTGCCTCCGCGGCGCTCCACAGGCGACGCCGCCGCCCGCCGGCCCAGGTCGCGGACCGGTAGGCCGCCGAGAAGATGATCGACAGCAGCTCCCGCCGCACCAGAGCGCCCCACGTGAAGTGGCCGAGGAGCACCCGCATCTCGTCGCCGGTGGCCGAGCCGCGGTCGGCAACGTGCAGCAGACTCAGCCGAATGCGCCACATGCGCCAGCGGCTAAGCCCAACGCGGCCCTTCGCCTCATCGAACACCAGGCCGGCGAACGTCGCCTCCGCGCTGGGCCCCTCGAGCCCCTGGCACGTCAGGCCCGCCGCGTCCAGCGAGTCGCGCACCCGCTGGCCCGTCCCCATGGTCTCGGCGTAGTCGACCCCGACCACGGCGGCCCCATCGACGTAGACGGCGGCAGCGGGCCCCTCCTCGAGGGCAGGCGCGGGGCGCCGGCCACGCGCCAGCCGCTCCCACGCTGGGCCGCTGCGAAGCACATGCGTCTCCACCATCTGCCGGCAAAAGAAGAGGCCCCAGCTCCAGCCCATGGCGAGGACCGCCAGCCGAGGCGACGCCTTCCGCCAGGCAGGCAGCTGCCCGGCCAGATCGGGCCTCTCCACCCGGAGCTCGTCGAAGTCAACCGCGGGAAGCACGATGTGGTCCCGTAGCCCCGGCGGCGTGGCGATCCAGTAGAACGCGTTGTCCACGTCCATCTGGGCCAAGTGGAGGGACTTGCCCTCCGGCACGGTCAGGCTGCCCCGAGCCCCAGCCGTCGCGAGCTCCGAATATGCTGGAGGCCGTAACCGCCCGTTCGCCACCCGCGTGTCCGCGATCATGCGCAAGGACCGCTTGTCGCTCTTGAAAACAAAGAAGATGCCCACCGTGCCCTCGGCCCGCTCGCTGAGGTCGATCAGGCCTCGGCTCAGCAACTCGCCGACAAGACGGGCGTAGGTCTTCTTGCAATGCACTAATTTCGGAACGGAGACAGGGCGAAGACGAGGACCATCGGGCGGCCCTTCTTCGCGAAGAAGATGCTTCTGCCATCCTATCCCACCCACAACTCTCGGGCACGACCTGTCGAGCAATCAGCGCCAACGCACTGCCCGCCAGCGGCCGGCAGGGAGACCAGCCCCTCGGAATAGGAGGCGCGGCGCACGGTGTCTTCTGCTTATCCCTGCAGGTGAGAGCACAGCTCAGCATGGGCTGCCGCTCCTGAAAGAGGCGGAGGCCCGGCCTCCGGAATGATCTCGCGGACGCGGTCGATGCCGGCGAGCTGGGCGCGCGAAGCCTGGAGATCCTGTCGAGGCGCCCCATGTCCGCACAGCGAATTCATGGCGCGCAAAGCCTCTGAGAGCCACTGCGTAGCGCGCTGCTGCTGCCGCGCACGCGAGCGCACCGCCCGGCAACCCCGGCTGGCCAAGTCGCGGCCGGGGTTGGGCACCGGGCAGGGCAGCAGCTCCCGGGCGACCGCCATGGGCCACTTGCCTCCGCCCCCGCCGGCGTTCTGGTTGCCGGTCTGGGTGCCCTTCAGCTTCGCCTGGAGCTTGCTGATCTCCGCGGCCTGCGCTGCCACCTTGCCCTGCAGCGCCTTGCTCCCGCCGCCGCCGCCGCCGGAGCTTCGGCCGCGGGACAGCATCCTCTCCTCGCGGAGATCGCGCTTCTCCTTCATGAGCGCCACCTCCTTGTGCAGCTCAGCCCGCGCGTGCTCGACGAGCGTCGGGCACACCATCAGGGGCCCCCTCGTCTCCGAGGCCCCCATGTACAGGTACTCGTCCTCCAGGCACTCGTCGCCGCTGCTCTTCAGCAGCCGCTCGCGGCGCCTCCACTCCGCCAGCCGCGCACGGCGCACCAGGAACTCCACCAGCGACAGCTCGGCCAGGTTGAGCTGGTCGAAGCCGGCTCCCAGCCCCAGCGCCCGCATCGCCAGCTCGTGGTCCGAAACGCCGACGTCGGCCGGGCCGAGGCCGCACACCGCGCGCCACTTGGCGCGGCGGGCGCGCGGATGCGAGTCCTGCTCCGCCAGGAAGCGGACGCACCACAGCGCGGTGCGGGGCCCTTTCACAGGCCACCCCGACCAGGCTGTTTCCGACATCCCTCGCACCGCGCCCTTGAAGACGCGCCTCCTCTCGTCGTCGAGCCCGTGCAGGATCGGCATCACGCTCGCATCCATCGAGCCCTCGGCCTGTTTCTCCGTCACCGCCTTTGCCAAGTAGTACTTCCCGGCCGCCTTCGCGATCGCCAGCGAGTCGCACACGGCGCACCACTCGCAGCTGTCGAAGCCGGCCAACACATTCACGTCACTGTCGTCGTCGCTGGCGGCGATCAGCCAGCGTCGGTTTTCACTCGCCACCAGCCGACCGGAGCCGCGCACCAGCTCGTCAGAAGGAGTCGTTGTCCCACCCACCGGGCTCGGCCCCCCGCGCAGCATTGCCAGCGCCGCCTCCTCCGCCTCCGGCGCCGCCCTCCCGTTGCAGGACTCGAGGAGCTCCATGAACTCGAGGGGCGAGGGATGCCACTGGGCGCCGTAGCACGGCCGCGCCACTCGGCGGCCGTCCCCGCCGACCCTCTCGCGCCAAAGAGGCTGGCCCGTCCGATCGCACGGGACCATCGCGTGGAGCGGCGGCACCTCCAGCTGGTGCGGGTAGATGTCCTCGTCCGGCGTCGCCGCCATCCACATCGCGCTCGTCGGACTCGTCGGAGCTGTCCCGAGCTCGTGTTCGTACTCGGCGGCGTCGGACGGGCGCAGGAGCAGCCGGCTCTGGTACTCCTCCTGCGCGCGCCACTGGACCAGCAACCGCATCCCGGCGCGAAAAACCAGCGCCATGCCAGACGATGCTCCCCGCCAGCGCACAGGCCGTGCAGCAGCAGCAGCAGCAGCAGCAGCAGCCGGCCAGAGCCCCCACGCAGAAGACGACGAGCAGGAGCACGCGTGTGCCGCCCAGCTGCTCCGCCGCCGCCGCCAGCTGGCCGGCCTCGACTGCCAGCCCGCCGACGCGCCGAGCCCAGTCGGCCGCGGTCTGCACGGCCGCGCCAATGCCCGACTGGGCGGCGAACTGCTGAAGCATGCGTCCGCCGCTCTCTGAAAGACTTGGGCCAAGCACGGCATCGGAACGGACTCCCTCCATGCCGTGCAGCGGCCGAGCATTCTGGACAGGCAATCACGTTCACAGAGCTAGACAGAGGTGGAGGAGGAGGTGGAGAAGGAGAAGGAGAAGGAGGCGGAAGAGGAGGAAGAGGGGGAGGAGGAAGAGAAGGAGGAGGAGGGGGAGGAGGAGAAGGAGGACCCTCTGGGCTCCACGACGGTTCAACAATGGACCGCTGGACTCCCAGGGGCCCCAAATCGAGTCAGGATTGCAGATGGCCTTGAAGAGGGTCCAAAAAAGGAAGCGGGTCAGGAGTGCTGCAGATGGAGTTTCAAGAGGCCCCCCAAATTCCATGTGTTTTCTGTTGGACGACCCTACGAGGCCTAAAACCGTGGCGAGATGGACACCACAAGTCGCCAGAGGCTCCAAGATGGTTCCGCGCAGAAGCCGAAAATAATGAAACTCAAGCTGGCCTTGGTATACTTGCCAGCGAAGACCCCGAACAGTGAGCTCAAGCACTCTGGATGTGTAATATCCGCCACCGTGCCCCCCTGCGCGTTGACGCGTGGTGGAATGCCAAACGTTTTGCGGTAGGGTTTAGGTGGTCTTCCAAGGGAGCCTCTCTCCCCGAACAAAATGATAGTCGCATCACCCCTCCTCCCGAAGCCCGCCCTCTGGGCGTTCTGGCGCCTCCCTGGAGCTGCAAGGCTTGTAGGATGCCCAATATGATTTCTGAGACGGCCCAACCATGCCACGGAGGCCGCGAAGATGGTGCGTGATGCCTCCGAAACAGCCCAAGATGGCCACAAGACGGCGCCCAAGATGGCCGCATGACCACCTGCTACATGCGACGGCGTTCCTCATCCTCCTCCCTCTCTCGTCCTGCGTTTCCCGCTCCTCCTCAAATCATCATCATCATCATCATCATCATCATCATCATCATCATCATCATCATCATCATCATCATCATCATCATCATCATCAGCAGCAGCAGCAGCAGCAGCAATAACATCATCATGAGCAGCAGCAGCAGCATCAGCATCAGCATCATCAGCATCATCATCACCAGCATCAGCATCATCATCATCAGCATCAGCATCATCAGCTGCAGCATCATCAGCATCATCATTAACACCATCAGCATCATCAGTATCATCAGCAGTATCAGCATCAGCATCATCATCAGCATCAGTATCACCATCACCATCATCATCATCATCATCAGCAGCACCATCATCAACTTCAGCATCATCATAAGAATCAGCATCATCAGAATCATCAGCACCAACAGCATCATAATCATCATCATCAGCAGCATCATCAGACTGAGCATCATCATAATCAGCAACATCAGCACCATCAACACTATCAGCATCGTCATCATCAACAGCAGCATCAGCATCATCAGCAGTATCATCATCAGTAGCATCATCAGCAGCATCAGCATCAGCAGCATCACCAGCAGCAGCCTCAGCCTCAGCAGCATCATCATCATCAGCAGCAGCATCATCAGCATCATCATCATCAGCAGCATCATCACCATCAGCATCAGCATCAGCAGCATCATCAGCAGCATCAGCCTCATCTCCACCAGCATCAGCACCATCATGATCAGCATAATCGTCATCAGCATCAGCATCATGATCATCATCAGAATCAGCGGATTCATCATCAGCATCATCAGCATCAGCATGATCATCAGTATCAGCATCAATACCATAATCAGCATCATCATCATCATCAGCAGCAGCAGCATCATCAGATCACCACCACCAACATCAGCACCATCACAATCAGCAGCAGCAGCACCATCGTCATCATCATCACCAGCAGCAGCATCATCCGCATCGGCATCAGCATCAACACCATCAGCATCAGCAGCAGCATCATGATTGTCATCAGCATCAGCATAATCAGCATCATCATCACCACCAATATCCCCATCAGCAGCATCATCAACACATCATCAGCATCGAACGCATAATCATACTCATCCTCCTCCGCATTCCCCTCCGCCCCATCAGCAGCACCGTCATCATCATCAGCATCATCATCACACACCGTATCTTCCTAGTCCTCTTCCTCATTCTCCTCCTCCTCCTCCTCCGCATCCTCCTGGTCCTCGTCCTCGTCCTCGTCCGCGTGCTCGTCCTCCTCCTCGTCATACTTCCTCCTCCTCGTCCTTGCCCGTGTCCTCCTCATCCTCCTTCTCCTCCTCTCCATGTTCCCCTTCATCGTCCTCCTCCCTCCTCCCTCGTGTTCGGTCTCCTCCTCCTCCGTCTCCTCCTCCTCCTTCCCCACCTCCTCCCCCCTCCCCATACTAAGACTACAGTGACTACTACTACTACTACTACTACTACTACCACCACCACCACCACCACCACCACCACGACCACCACCACCACCACCACCACCACCACCACCACTACTACCACTACTACTACTACTACTACTACTACTGCTGCTGCTGCTGCTG
>CAUYUJ010005196.1:19008-63578 GCA_963575745.1 Prorocentrum cordatum
TCATCAGCATCAGAATCAGCATCATCATCATCATAATCAACATCAGCAGCAGCATCAATAGCATCGGCAGCATCCGGATCATCGTCATCGCCATCGTCATTGTCATCATCGGAGTCGGCGACATCATCATCATTATCATCATCATCATGATGATCATCATCATCATCATCATCATCATCATCATCATCATCATCATCATGACCACAAGACGGCACCCAAGATGGCCCCATGGGCGCCTGCCGCGTGCGACGGCGTTCATCATCCTCCTCCTTCTCTTGTCCTGCGATTCCCGCTTATCCTCATCCTCATCATCATCAACAGCGTCAGCATTATCATCAACATCATCATCAGCATCATCAGCATCATCATCAGCGGTATTAGCATCAGCATCAGCATCAGCATCAGCATCATCATCAACATCGTCATCATCAGCATCATCATCAGAATCATCAACAACAACAGCAGCAGCAGCATCAGCATCAGCAGCATCATCAGCATCAGCATCATCATCATCAGCACCACCGTCATCATCATCAGCAGCAGCACCATCAGCACCATCATAATTAGCAGTAGCATCATCAGCATCAGCATCACAATCAGCATCGTCATCATCATCATCAGCAGCATCAGCATCAGCATCAGCATCATGATGATGATCATCATCATCATCATCATCATCATCATGTTCATCATCATCATCATCATCATCATCATCATCATCGTCATCATCATCATTATCATCACTATCATCATTATCATCATCAGCATCATCACATCATCTGCATCGTCATCATCAGCAGCATCAGCATCAGCATCAAACTCATCATCGTCATCATCGTCAGCATCATCATCATCATCATGAGCAGCACCATCATCATCATCATCATCATCATCATCATCATCATCATCATCATCATCATCATCATCCGCATCATCAGCATCGTCATCCTCATGAGCATCGTCACCATCATCATCAGCAGCATCAGCATCATCAGCATCATCATCAGCATCGTGCGCATCATCAGCATCATCATCATTATCAGCGTCATCATCATCATCATCATCATCATCATCATCAGCATCATCATCATCATCATCGTCATCGTCATTGTCATCACCATCGTCAGCAGCCATCATAAGTATCATCATCATAGTCATTGTCATCAGCATCCTCATCAGCATCACCATCATCATCAACAGCATCAGCATAATCATCATAATCATCGTCATCCTCAGCCTCATCCTCCTCATCCTCATGATCATGATCATCAGCACCATCATCATCCTCATCCTCATCACCGTCATCACCATTACCATAATTATCAGCATAGTCATCTTCATCACCATCATAAGCATCATAATAATCCCCATCATTATCAGCATCATCATCATCAGTATCAGTATCATCGTCATCATCATCGTCATCATCATCACCATCAGCGCCATCGCCCTTCCCATCACTATCATCAGCACCGATATCACCGTCATCACCATCATCATCGTCACCATCACCATCGCCTCCAGTATGATTATCACCATCATCACCGATGACGAGCCACACTTCACCCACCACCAACCCTCATCTTCACCACCACCACCACCGAAAAGCACCACCACCAGCACCACCACCATCGTCCCCATAGTCCCTCGCCATTGTCCATCCCCCCCTCCTCCTCCTCCCCTCCAATCCTCCCCCTCCTCCTCCTCCTCCTCCTGCGCCTCCTCCTCCTCATCATCCCTCCTCCTGCTTCTCCCCCTCTTCCTCCTCATCATCCCTCCTCCTCCATCTCCTCCCCTCCTCCTCCTCCTCCTCCTCCTCCTCCTCCTCCTCCTCCCCCTCTCTTCTCCCTCCTCCTCCTCCTCCTCCCTCATCCTCCTCCTCCTCTTCCACCCTCATCCCCCTCCTCCTCCTCCTCCTCCTCCTCCTCCTCCTCCTCCTCCTCCTCCTCCTCCTCCTCCCCCACCGTCATCCTCCTCGCCTCCCTTCCATTCCTGCCGCGGGCAACTCCCGAACAAATGTTCCGCGCGATCGACGGCCCACAAGAAGGAAAGAGTCGAGCCCGTCTCGTGGGGAGGCACGGCCCCCAATGAAATGGAATGTTGAGCAGGCAGTGCCGCTTCCGCACGGCGAGGAACGCACGCGCGCGGGTGGGGCGACGAATTGCTGATGAGCGACATAGCATCCAAAGGACCGGTCACATGAATAGGCCAAGGGAAAAGGCCAGGCCAGGCCTGCCTTCTTAACCCGCACGAGCTCCAAAAGCGCACCTCGTAGGTTGGCGCGGAGAGGTGGAGAGTCGTGAGGTGGGGTTTGTGGAGTGAAGGGTAACAGGAAGTGCGACGTAGTTGCGCATCACAACGATATCTTCGCATGGGCGACTTCACGAAGAAGCTCAGAGGGAATCCGACGTGTGAGGAATCTCAGCACGCTACATCTTAGTTCGGGTAACGGAGAACTCGTTTTCTCATCAAAGCTTACCCCATGAAGACACGCTGAATGGCAGTTGCGCATCACAATGAGATCTTCGCATGGTCGACTTCACGAAGAAGCTCAGAGGGAATCCGACGTCTGAGGAAGTTCAGCACATTGAGTCTCAGCTCGGATAACCGAGAGCTCGTGCTCTCATCAAAGCCTCCCACCTAGAACAAGACAGGCAAAAAAACAACTGCGCACCACTACACGACCACGACAGGGGAGTCTCCACAAACAAGCTCAGAAAGAATCCAACGTGTTAAGAATCCCAGCAGTTTGAATCTAAGTTCGGGTAACGGAGAACTCGTGCTCTTGGGCGACTTCACGAAGAAGCTCAGAGGGAATCCGACGTCTGAGGAATCTCAGCACATTGAGTCTCAGCTCGGATAACCGAGAGCTCGTGCTCTCATCAAAGCCTCCCACACAGAACAAGTCACGCAAAAAACAACTGCACACCACTTCTGCACTACACGACCATGACACGGGCGACTCAACGAAGAAGCTCAGAGGGAATCCGACGTGTGAGGAATCTCAGCACGCTGCACCTCAGTTCGGGTAACGGAGAACTCGTGCTCTCATCAAAGCTTCTCTTCTGAGCTCAGACATCCCATGGGCACAGCTGCACAGCTCCGGTCTATCATGGTATCGCGGGTTACCACGAACAAGCTCAGAGGGAATCCGACGTCTGAGGAATCTCACCACACTGATTCTCAGCTCGGGTGACCGAGCATTCGTGCTCTCATTACAGCCTTCCACCCAAAACAAGACACGCAAAAATCAACTGCACACCACTACACGATCATGGCATGGGCGACTCCACGAAAAAACTCACAAGGAATCCGACGTGTGACGAATCTCAACACACTACATCTCAGTTCGGGTAACGGAGAACTCGTGCTCTCACCAAAGCCTTCCACCCAGAATAAGACACGCAAAAATCAACTGCGCACCACTACACGATCATGACAGGGAAGTCTCCACGAACAAGCTCAAAGGGAATCCGACGTGTTAGGAATCTCAGCACTCTGATCACGACGAAGCTCAGAGGGAATCCGACGTCTGAGGAATCTCAACACACTACATCTCAGTTCGGGTAGCGGAGAACTCGTTTTCTCATCAAAGCTTACCCCATGAAGACACGCAGAATGGCAGTTGCGCATCACGACACTATTCTCGCATGGGCGACTTCACGAAGAAGCTCAGAGGGAATCCGACGTCTGAGGAATCTCAACACACTACATCTCAGTTCGGGTAACGGAGAACTGGTTTTCTCATCAAAGCTTACCCCATGAAGACACGCAGAATGGCAGGTGCGCATCACGACACTAGTCTCGCATGGGCGACTTCACGACGAAGCTCAGAGGGAATCCGACGTCTGAGGAATCTCAACACACTACATCTCAGTTCGGGTAACGGAGAACTCGTTTTCTCATCAAAGCTTACCCCATGAAGACACGCAGAATGGCAGTTGCGCATCACGACACTATTCTCGCATGGGCGACTTCACGAAGAAGCTCAGAGAGAATCCGACGTCTGAGGAATCTCAACACACTACATCTCAGTTCGGGTAACGGAGAACTCGTTTTCTCATCAAAGCTTACCCCATGAAGACACGCAGAATGGCAGTTGCGCATCACAATGAGATCTTCGCATGGTCAACTTCACGAAGAAGCTCAGAGGGAATCCGACGTCTGAGGAAGTTCAGCACATTGAGTCTCAGCTCGGATAACCGAGAGCTCGTGCTCTCATCAAAGCTTCCCACCTAGAACAATACAGGCAGAAAAACAACTGCGCACCACTACACGACCACGACAGGGGAGTCTCCACAAGCAAGCTCAGAAAGAATCCAACGTGTTAAGAATCTCAGCACTCTGAATCTAAGTTCGGGTAACGGAGAACTCGTGCTCTTGGGCGACTTCACGAAGAAGCTCAGAGGGAATCCGACGTCTGAGGAATCTCAGCACATTGAGTCTCAGCTCGGATAACCGAGAGCTCGTGCTCTCATCAAAGCCTCCCACACAGAACAAGTCACGCAAAAAACAACTGCACACCACTTCTGCACTACACGACCATGACACGGGCGACTCAACGAAGAAGCTCAGAGGGAATCCGACGTGTGAGGAATCTCAGCACGCTGCACCTCAGTTCGGGTAACGGAGAACTCGTGCTCTCATCAAAGCTTCTCTTCTGAGCTCAGACATCCCATGGGCACAGCTGCACAGCTCCGGTCTATCATGGTATCGCGGGATACCACGAACAAGCTCAGAGGGAATCCGACGTCTGAGGAATCTCAGCACACTGAGTCTCAGCTCGGATAACCGAGCACTCGTGCTCTCATTACAGCCTTCCACCCAAAACAAGACACGCAAAAATCAACTGCACACCACTACACGATCATGACATGGGCGACTCCACGAAAAAACTCACAGGGAATCCGACGTCCGAGGAATCTCAACACACTACATCTCAGTTCGGCTAACGGAGAACTCGTGCTCTCATCAAAGCCTTCCACCCAGAATAAGACACGCAAAAATCAACTGCGCACCACTACACGATCATGACAGGGGAGTCTCCACGAACAAGCTCAAAGGGAATCCGACGTGTTAGGAATCTCAGCACTCTGATCACGACGAAGCTCAGAGGGAATCCGACGTCTGAGAAATAATCTCAACACACTACATCTCAGTTCGGGTAACGGAGAACTCGTTTTCTCATCAAAGCTTACCCCATGAAGACACGCAGAATGGCAATTGCGCATCACGACACTATTCTCGCATGGGCGACTTCACGACGAAGCTCAGAGGGAATCCGACGTCTGAGGAATCTCAACACACTACATCTCAGTTCGGGTAACGGAGAACTCGTTTTCTCATCAAAGCTTACCCCATGAAGACACGCAGAATGGCAGTTGCGCATCACGACACTATTCTCGCATGGGCGACTTCACGACGAAGCTCAGAGGGAATCCGACGTCTGAGGAATCTCAACACACTACATCTCAGTTCGGGTAACGAAGAACTCGTTTTCTCATCAAAGCTTACCCCATGAAGACACGCAGAATGGCAGTTGCGCATCACGACACTATTCTGGCATGGGCGACTTCACGAAGAAGCTCAGAGGGAATCCGACGTCTGAGGAATATCAACACACTACATCTCAGTTCGGGTAACGGAGAACTCGTTTTCTCATCAAAGCTTACCCCATGAAGACACGCAGAATGGCAGTTGCGCATCACAATGATATCTTCGCATGGTCAACTTCACGAAGAAGCTCAGAGGGAATCCGACGTCTGAGGAATTTCAGCACATTGAGTCTCAGCTCGGATAACCAGAGCTCGTGCTCTCATCAAAGCCTCCCACCTAGAACAAGACAGGCAAAAAACAACTGCGCACCACTACAAGGCCATGACAGGGGAGTCTCCACAAGCAACCTCAGAAAGAATCCATCGTGTTAGAAATCACAGCACTCTGAATCTAAGTTCGGGTAATGGAGAACTCGTGCTCTTGGGCGACTTCACGAAGAAGCTCAGAGGGAATCCGACGTCTGAGGAATCTCAGCACATTGAGTCTCAGCTCGGATAACCGAGAGCTCGTGCTCTCATCAAAGCCTCCCACACAGAACAAGTCACGCAACAAAACAACTGCACACCACTTCTGCACTACACGACCATGACACGGGCGACTCAACGAAGAAGCTCAGAGGGAATCCGACGTGTGAGGAATCTCAGCACGCTGCACCTCAGTTCGGGTAACGGAGAACTCGTGCTCTCATCAAAGCTTCTCTTCTGAGCTCAGACATCCCATGGGCACAGCTGCACAGCTCCGGTCTATCATGGTATCGCGGGATACCACGAACAAGCTCAGAGGGAATCCGACGTCTGAGGAATCTCAGCACACTGAGTCTCAGCTCGGATAACCGAGCACTCGTGCTCTCATTACAGCCTTCCACCCAAAACAAGACACGCAAAAATCAACTGCACACCACTACACGATAATGACACGGGCGACTTCACGAAAAAACTCAGAGGGAATCCGACGTCTGAGGAATCTCAACACACTACATCTCAGTTCGGCTAACGGAGAACTCGTGCTCTCATCAAAGCTTCTCCTCTGAAGCAAGACACTCAAAAAAATGCAGTTGTGCATCACGACAATATCTTCACATGGGCGACTTCACGAAGAAGCTCAGAGGGAATCCGACGTGAGAGGAATCTCAACACACTACATCTCAGTTCGGGTAACGGAGAACTCGTGCTCTCATCAAAGCCTCCCACCCAGCATAAGACACGCAGAAACCAACTGCACCCCACTACACGATCATGACACGGGCGACACAACCAACAAGCTCAGAGGGAATCCGACGTCTGAGGAATCTCAGCACTCTGAATCTCAGCTCGGATAACCGAGAGCTCGTGCTCTCATCAAAGCTTACTCCTTGAAGACATGCAAAATGGCAGTTGCGTATCGCAACACTATTCTTGCATGGTCGACTTCACGAAGAAGCTCAGAGGGAATCCGACGTCTGAGGAATCTCAGCACATTGAGTCTCAGCTCGGATAACCGAGAGCTCGTGCTCTCATCAAAGCCTCTCCTCTGAATCAAGACACGCAAAAGGCTAGCGGCACAACAACGCAATATCATAGCATGAGCGACTCAAGCTCAAAAAGAATCCGACGTCTGAGGAACCTCAGCACACTACATCTCAGTTCGGAGAACGGAAAAATCTTGCTCTCATCACAGCGAAATCCTTGAAAACACGCAGAATGGCAGTTGCGCATCACAACGATGTCTTCGCATGGGCGACTTCACGAGGAAGCTCAGAGGGAATCCGACGTCTGAGGAATCTCAGCACTCTGAATCTCAGCTCGGGTAACCGAGAACTCGTGCTCTCATCAAAGCCTCCCCTCTGAAACAAGACTCGCAAAATGTAAGCTGCACGGCACCGCAGTATCACAGCATGGGCGACTCAACGAAGAGGCTCAGAAAGAATCAGGCGTCTGAGGAATCTCGGCCCTCTCCATCTCACTTCGGGTAGCGGAGAAACCGTGCTCTCGGCAAAGCTTTACCGCTGAATCAGGCTATAAGAAAACACACTGCCTGCCCTTCCAAGACTATTCGCCGACACGGTTGGACAACGGCGTGTGAAACTCCCGCCTCCCTTACACCCCGCAGATGGTGCCTCCAGGAAAGGCCCGGGTGGACTGAGCGCACAGGTCAGCTTACACGGATACAAAGCATCTGGGTACCCCCAAGGCCTCCCTGAGGGGCTCACCATGGCAAGATACTGGTCATAGGGCTCAGCAAGACCACTAGAAGCTGAGAGGACAGCCCTGGAGGCCGTAATGATGGCACTGAGGGGACCCAAATAGTGTGTTCTAGAAGCCACTGTGGCGCCCTGGAGGCCCAAAACATCGTTCGACATGAAAGCTGATGGCTTGCTTCTCACGCAGTTCGGCCCACGCGATCGCCTAGATGGCCCAACGGTAGCTCTCGAATATTCTCAAGCGGTTCAGGAGGGACCCAAGACGATTCCCATTCGAGCCCCAAGACGTATCAAGAGGGCCGCCCGAGGGTCCCACGACAAAGCACAGGACACCCCTTGGAACTTCGAGGCGGGATCCTGAGCATTCAAAACAGGTCAAGAGGCCTCCTCATCCTCTTCCTCATCCTCAGTTTGTCCCCAGCTGCCTTTCACCTTTACCAATCAGCGCCTGCAAGGGCCAACGGTAGACAGGCGAAGCCTACCTCTGAACTCCGCCACAGCGCCGCAATCACACATAGGAGTCTGCGGGTCTTTCAGACATGCAAATGCGCTTGAGTGGTCCAGATCCCCGATGTCTGGGCTCCCGCGCGCTTCTGGAATGTCCCGCGTGACTTGTTCAGAGGCCCTGGACGCGACGTCGGGGCTTGAAACCTCAGAACCACCGTGTAACTTCTTGGGCCATCTTGGAGGCCGTGAGGTCCGGTCCAAGAGACCAACACCACCGAAAGAAATCCGCGGCGCGCGGTGCTCGCGTTCTCGCCCTCTCGCCCGAAAGCCCGTACAGGCCGGCCCAAGAGCCCCCCGGGACATTTTTTTATGAACAAAAACAAACAAAAACAAAAAAAGCTCTAACGTGAATCCGGAATCCGGACTCTGGAATCCGGAATCCGGGAATCTGGAATCCGGAATCTGGAATCTGGAATCCGGAATCCTGGAATCGGGAATATTTGTATCCGGGAATCCGGAATCCGGGAATCCGGAATCACGTTAGAGCCAGAATCCGCCGACCCCTTGGGGATCATCGGCGTGCGAGATGCTTCCCCCTCCCCAAACCCCTCCCCCGGGAGCCCGGTCCGGTCGATTTGGAGGGGGGGGGGGGGTCCGGCGCGAGCGGGGGGGGTCCGGGACGAGCGACTCACGGGGCTTTTCCGGGCCCAAGAGGGCCTCAAGACGGGCCAAGAAGCCCCCAAGAGGCCTCCAAGACGGCCCACGAAGGCTCCGAGACGCCAAACGACCGGTCCAAGACGCCCACGATGGCCCCAAGACGGGCCAAGAGGTCTCCAAGACGGCCTCCGAGGTCCCAAACAAGCCTCCCAAGAGGGCCCAAATAGCCTAAAATTGCTGATTTTCCCGAGTGTTTTTCGACGTTTCTTGCTTTCCCGCCTTTCCGGCTTCCCGACGCTCCAAGACGGCCAAAGAGGCCCCAAAGATAGCCCCAAGATGGCCCAAGAGGCCCCCAAGACGGCCTCCAGACGGCCCAAGACGGCCCCAAGACGGCCCAAGAGGTCCCCAAGACGGCCCAAGAGGGCCGATTTGGAGGGGGGGAGGGGGCCGGGACGAGCGCAGCACGGCCGGGACGAGCGGTTCCAGGGCTTTTCCGGGCCCAAGAGGGCCTCAAGACGGGCCAAGAAGCCCCCAAGAGGCCTCCAAGACGGCCCACGAAGGCTCCGAGACGCCAAACGACCGCTCCAAGACGCCCACGATGGCCCCAAGACGGGCCAAGAGGTCTCCAAGACGGCCCCCGAGGTCCCAAACAAGCCTCCCAAGAGGGCCCAAAGAGTCTAAAATTGTTGATTTTCCAGAGTGTTTTTCGACGTTTTTTGCTTCTCCGCCTTTCCGGCTTTCCGACGCTCCAAGACGGGCAAAAAGGCTCCAAAGATAGCCCCAAAATGGCCCAAGAGGCCCCCAAGACGGCCTCCAGACGGCCCAAGACGGCCCCAAGACGGCCCAAGAGGTCCCCAAGACGGCCCAAGAGGGCCGACTTGGAGGGGGGGAGGGAGCCGGGACGAGCGCAGCACGGCCGGGACGAGCGGTTCCAGAGCTTTTCCGGGTCGAAGAGGGCCTCAAGACGGGCCAAGAAGCACCCAAGAGGCCTCCAAGACGGCCCACGAAGGCTTCGAGACGCCAAACGACCCCTCCAAGACGCCCAAGATGGCCCCAAGACGGGCCAAGAGGTCTCCAAGACGGCCCCCGAGGTCCCAAACAAGCCTCCCAAGAGCGCCCCAAGAGTCTAAAATTGTTGATTTTCCATAGTGTTTTTCGATGTTTTTTGTTTTTCCGCCTTTCCGGCTTCCCGACGCTCCAAGACGGGCGACGAGGCCCCAAAGATAGCCCCAAGATGGCCCAAGAGGCTCCCAAGACGGCCTCCAGACGGCCCAGGACGGCCCCAAAACGGCCCAAGAGGTCCCCAAGACGGCCCAAGAGAGCCGATTTGGAGGGGAGCGGGAGGGCCCGGGACGAGCGCAGCACGGCCGGGACGAGCGGTTCACGAAGCTTTTCCGAGCCCAAGAGGGCCTCAAGACGGGCCACGAAGCCCCCAAGAGGCCTCCAAGACGGCCCACGCAGGCTCACAAGACCGCCGCTCGAGCCGCACACGCAGGCGGCCAATCCCAGAGAGGAATGAGAAGCTCAATGTCATTTTCTATTCCTCCGCCTCCTCCTCGCCCCCCCTTTTCCTCCCCTTCCTCCTCTTCCTCCTTCTCCTGCTCCGTCTCCTTCGCCCCGCTCTTACGTTCGCAGCGTCACTCGTCCTCCTCCTCCTCCTCCTCATCCTCCTCCTCCCACTCCTCCGAATACCCCAGCCTGCCCAATAACGGATCAGCCCCAGTTTCGAAATCCACAACTTACGTCCAGCATCCGCCGACCCCGCAGAAATCGAAGTCCCGTGGCGCTTCCATCTAGTGAACATGCCTCCAATTTGGCACACCCCGCACGCGGCAACTTGAATGAAAGGCCCCAAAACCCGAGTATACGCGCGGTTCCCCGCGAACATTGGGCACGTCCCTCATAGATTTCGTGGCTCCACGGCGCGCTCCAACCATAGCCCCAGTACCCGCGGTCCCGTAAACTTCCAACCCCAAGCGCACACACACGTCGATCGTGTCGTGGCTCCAGAATACGTCCACCGTGGGGCCCAGTGGGAAGATTCGCATGCAAGTATACCCCATGCCGGCACACCCTTTGCACGCGCCGTGGCCTCGCACATGGCCAAGTTGACCCATAATGACTCCTGGACAGTCCCCCAAAAAAACTCCCGACCGCTACCGAAACGGCTCGAAGACATTCCCGAGCCCAACCTGGCTCCATTATGCCTCTCAGATGGCCCCAGATGAGACCACGACCGCCCGCGGTGTCGCCGTCCGCTCGGACACCCCCGCGGAAATGCCCGAGACCCTCTGGCAGTGGCGGCGAACAGACACCAAACAAATATCACTCGCCTTTTCACCCCTTCGCAGCTTCTACTGCCCCCCGATTGGCATAAACAAGGGGTCGGCGGTGTGGCGTAAGCCTAAGAATCACGTTAGAGCCTGTTTTCTTTTTTACTCCCCCAGGACCGCCCCGAAGAGGGCCCCGAAGCCCCGCCCCTGCGAGGCAGAAGGAGAGCCCGAAGGGCGGGCGCCAGGGCCCGCTCCCCCCCCCCAAAGAGAACCCAAAGGTAGCCCACAAGAGGCGCCCACAAGAGGCGCCCACAAGATAGCCCAAAGATAGCCCAGAGATAACCCAAAGACAGCCCAAATAACGAGGCGCCAAGGCTCCCTCCCCCCCCCCCCCAAAGCATAGCCCAGAAGAGGACCAGCAGACCCCCCCAGGACGCGCCCCCAAGAGGCAGGGGGGGCGCCGCAGGAGCCCCCGGGGCGGCAGTCCCCAAGAGGCGCCCGAGAAAATGTCCAGGGAGCCTCCAATGAGGCCCCCGGGAGGCCCCACGAGACCCGAAGAGACCTCCAAGAGACCCTTGGCCCACCACCCAGGCACAGGTGGCGGGACGAGTCTTGGGCCACGAGATGTGGTGCGAGATGCGTGGTGTATATTCGGGGAGACGTAAGACCCGGGTACGGGGGACTCGGAAATCCCCGACGAGGTCGTCAAAAAAATGACGAGGCCGAGCCTGCATTTTGACGAGGCCTCCCGCTGCAGACATCCCACAAAACTCCTCCTCGTCAAAATCCGAGTCGCGGTCGTCAAAAAACGATGGCGAACCCGAGTCCTGGCAAACCCGGGTCTTACGCTCCCCCGATATATGCGTTGTGCCTGCGACGCGGCGCGAGCTAGATGCTGCAATCTTAAGCTGCGCAAGCTGCGCAGGAGAGCCCATGCTGTACACCCTCTGTGGCGTGGTGCTGTGTACTGGGCGCGATGAACAGAGATGTGCGCTGCGTCCCATACGCAGGTCCGGCCACCACGCGGGACGCCAACGCTGGGCCCACGGGCGACGACCGCAAACAAGGAAACAGAAAGACGCACGGCGTGGAAAGCAAAGCCCAGAACTTGCAAACGCTGTTTGGGGCATACTCTGGGCACGTCCAGTGTCGAATCCAGATGGCCACGCGCGATGGGTGGCCATGGCCTCGAAGAGGTTCGAAGACATGGCCCCCACGAGAACCCAGGACAGGCTGCCCCAGAGGTGGCTCTAGGGTCTCACAGGCCCCCAACTCGCGCCCAAGACAACCCCCAACCGCGCCCAAGCCAGCCCACAAAACTCTTCCAGGCAGCCTTTTAATGTTCCCAAACAAGTCTACACGTCGGCCGAAGAAGTAGGTACCCTCCCAGAGAACGAGAAAGCGCAGCAAAGGCGCATCAATTCTTGAAAGTAGGAAGGCGCTTGAAATATGTTGGGAGCCGGGAACCCAACAGACACCTACTTTCGACGACCAGCGTTTCGTGGAAAGGACGCACACATGGCCCCACGAGGTCCCACGAGGTCCCACGAGGCCCAAGCAGAACGTAGCCGACAGAAGTTTCAAACTCTGGCCCCGTAGACTGCACCTCGAACATAACAGTGCTGGGGCACACGCGTGTACTGGGGGCAGATCACACAAGCGCTCTTGCCCATCGCAGCGCGGCAGAGGCAGCCCGCACGCGCGTTCCAGCGGTCTGGGCAGCGGAGAGCGCGAAATGACCTGCGGCAGGAGGGGGAGACGGGCGGAGGCGGCCGCGGGGCGGGAGGAGGGGGAGGGCGTTCGCGTGGCGGGCGTCGCCGCGGAACGGCCGGGGCCGCCAGCCAGTGCTGCACCCCTGGCAGCGGTCGCGGGGCGGCGCACACGAGCGCACACTGGTTTGCAGAGTTGCGCGAGCGTCTCCCCTCGGAGCCCGCGGTGGTCCCCGCTATCTGGGCCCAACATACAGGCATAATCAATTGCACAGGACACGCGACGGGACACGAGACTCTTCCGACGGCCTCATGGCCCAGGACACAGGGCTCTTCCGACTCGGCGCGGTGCACAGGACACGAGTACCCTTGATTTGACAGGGTCGACCTACCAACCCGGGCCGACTCTGTGATGTCTCCTTGTGAGATACCGCCAGCTAGGGAAAAAGGATTGCCCCCAGAGGCCCCCAAGAGGCCCCAAAGAAGGCCCCAACACGACTCTAAAGTGCACTGCTTGAGCATGGTTGTGGCTTTCCCACATGGGCGCGCGGTGCTAAGATCCTTCTACGGCAATCCCCCATTGAAGAAGGACAAAGAGGTCAGCGGTGCGGCGTAAGACAATGAATCGGACAGGGCTCGGACCCAATACAGTGACATTCGCGCCACCTGAACGTCCTCCTGGGACCCCTAGGGGCCTTCTGTTGGCCCTTTTTGCTCCAATTGGGGGGGGCACGTGGGTTGTGTGTGGGCAATCGTGCATCGTCTCGGGGCAGTTTTTGGTATCCAGCAGGGCCGTCCTGGGCTTGAATCTGCATGTAAAGTTCGTACTTGGCATTGTTGAGGAGATCGTCTGGCGAGAACTAGACAGGACGGGCGGTAAATGCGGAGCGCCTTGAAAGACTCGAGACACTGGGGCACAAAAGAAGGACCAGGAAGAGGCCCTCACCAGAAACTCCTCACACAGAATAGACTGCTGTCAGTCAGCGCCTCGGGAGGCTCAGTTACATGGATAACAAATTCGAATATCATAGGAGCGAGCTTGCTTGGCTGACGTCCAGGCGTCTGGAGAAGACTGGGCCAGACGGAGGCCCCTACCAGACGCTCCTCACGCGAAGCAGACTGCTTTCGTTCAGCGCCTTGGGAGGCTCAGCTACATGGATAACCTATGCAAGTATCATCGGAGCGAGCGTGCTTCGCATATCTCAAGGCGCCTGGAAAAGACTGGAAACACTGGGACATGGAAGCAATCCGAAACAGAAATACCAGGCGCTCCTCACGTAAAGCAGACTGATGTCGGTCAGCGCCGTTCGAGGCTCAGCTACATGGATAATAAAGGCATATGTCATAGGAGCGCGTTGGCTTCTCATGTCCACAGGCGCCAGAAAATAAGACTCGAGACACGTGGGCGCGGAAGAAGGGCCTCACAGAGTCCCCTACCAGACGTTCCTCACGCAAAGCAGACTGCTTCCGCGCGCCTCGGAGGGCTCATCTATAGGAGCGAAATGGCTCCGCCGACCCAGCCGGCATGTGTGAGACGCTGTCGACGGCGTCTTCGTCGTCGTCGTCGTCGCAGTCCCAAAGAACTCTAAAAACGAACAGAGAAAACAAACGTCGTAGTTAAGCCGATTCCCTCCCATTTCCTCCTCCCTGAAAGGAGGGAGGGGAGGGGGAGTAGGCAAGCTAGGTGCGCTAGCGTCACATCCGACGTCCTACCCCTCCCTCACATACCTTACCCTATCTATTCGCACAATCGGATGTCGAGCAGGGCAATGATATCAAGAGGGTACGCGATGGATGGAAAGCATGGCGTAGAAGAGCACGGCAGAGCATAGCATGTCATGGCATGGCGCAGCATTGCGTAGTGAAGCACTGCATCACAACACATACACAATGCATAGCAACGAAAAGCATGGCATCGCACAGCGGTGCACAACACAGCATCGCATTGCATGCAGTGGCATGGTACTGGATGACTTGGAGGGTAAGTGGCCCGTCTACGAGAGGACAAGGCCTGTCTGGAATGCCGGCTCCATGTCCTCGGCAACCGTGCCTGCCAAATGTGGGCGCTTTCGAATGCCAAGTGCCGTCCGGACGCGCGGGAACGAGGCCAGCGCTGCAGCGGGAGCACAATATTGAATGACCGAAGCGCGGAAATGAGGGCGGCGCTGCAGCGGGAGTGCCTTTCTGGAAGAACCAGAAACGACCGGATTGAAAAAACAGATCGGGAAACAAACAAATTAAGAAATCCGATTCTTCAATACGAATTATCATACTTACATATATACATGCATGCATACATATACACAAACGAACAGACAGGCATACATACATACATACATACATACATACATGCATGCATGCATGCATACATAACTTACATACACACAGACATACACACATCTATACAAACACATATACGTACATACGTACGTGCATACATCATACATACAGGCATGCATGCATGCAAACATACAGACATACATGCGCGGAGTGGACGGGACACTTTCGGATAGAGTCAGGGGAGAGAGAACAGTAGTATTCATGTTGTGTAGTTGTGAAAGGGGGGGTAAAGGGGGGCTGGGGGGTAATAGGCGGGAGGGGCTCCCGGGTCAGATTACCGCCCCCCCCCCCCCGGGCCCGGCGGCCCTCTCCCCTCCTCATGGCGGCCCCCTCCTGTAGAGAAGGGGGACAGAGGTTTTTTTTGTTTTGTCCTTTCAACCTCTACACACCCAAGGGCTAAGTTCAAGCAGAAGAGCGAGGCGAGCACCTCTGCAGGCTGGAAGCACGCACGGGCGGGGACGTTGCGCCACCCTGCATCACGGGACCGATCGCACAGACTTCGATTTGAGCCTATCCGCCGCCGCTGAGCGCCACGGGAGGGGCGAAAAACAGCCCAGTGAAGCCCTGGGGCATCCCCAAAAGAAAGGGGACAGGAGGTTCGTCCCCCTGCCGGCAGGAACACTCGGGACCCCTCCCCCCATCTCGGCCCCGGCTCCGGCCCTGGTCCCGGCCCCAGCCCTGGCCCCGGCCCAGGCCCCAGTCCCGGCCCGTCCTCCTCCTCCTCCTCCTCCTCCTCCTCCTCCTCCTCCTCCTCCTCCTCCGCCTCCTCCTCCTCCTCATCCTCCTCCTCGTCCTCCTCCTCCTCCGCCTCCTCCTCCTCTATTCTAGTTCTTATGAATAACTCCTCCCCGTCGCACCTCGAGACCAGTCGGAAGGGCGGACCGGGCCCAGACCCCATGGGGGGCACCCTTTCTCCATCGTGCAGTGCCTTTATGCTGTCGAATATATGCTGACGACACCAGCAAACATTCATGTGGTGAGCTCGGCTTTGACTGCACAGCATACGCTTGACGTTGCTCATCAGCGGTTGCGTGAATCTATTGCTGGAGGAGGCTACGAGCATAACGCTGATAAAAGTCGGGTCTCCTGTGCTCGTGGGCAAGGGCTCCAAGGGCCTCTCGGCAGCGTTGTTTGGGGGTTCGGTACCTGTCTCGGGCAAGGTCCAGTTCGATAACGTATCCCTGGGGATCACCACGTCCGTGAACGGTGGGGTTCAGGAAGTGTTTCGTCGTCGGGTCCTTGCGTGTCGCCGAGGCTTCTACTCCATGGGCAGGTCCTGGTCACAAAAGCGAATTTGGAGGTTCACCTGGACAGTCTTCGGGGCGGTCGCGCAGGGGGCCTTACTATCAGGACTTATTACGCTGATCATCACCCCCGCTCAGGAGAGGAAGCTAGACAGAGTACTAGTGGGATTCGCTCGTAAACTGTTGAAGGGGGACGCGTGCAAGAAGATCGAAGTTCTAGACGTTGACGGACAGCCTGAACTCGACGACGGAAAACCGAAGCTTCGCTATAAGGCGTGTTCGGACGAGGTGGTGTTGCGCAGGGCGGGGGTGCTCCATGTGGCACACAACTGCGAGTACGGCGGCTCCGCACATATCATCGATGGCTCCGTCATCCCCATAAGCATGCGCAGGAGATTGGCGCGGTCTTTGGACAACTACCCGTAGAATCTACGCCTACTAGTTGTACGCTCTCGGCTACAGCTAACCCGTATGCGTGGAGGTTTGCGGTCGATTGCGCCAGGCTTCTGAAGCGCAGTGAGGAGGAGGACTTCTTAGAGGAGCTCCTTGTCTTCGGCCCCTCCACTCCCGACCCGCTCAATCTCAACATTCGTGGGCTCTACATACCTGGAGTCACAGCAGCTGGGCCCGACGCGGTCCCTCCCCCACCGGCCCCGACGACTTGTAGATGTGAGTTAAAGGATTCGGCTGTAGGAGGAGGAGGAGGAGGAGGAGGAGGAGGAGGAGGAGAGGGAGGAGGAGGAGGAGGAGGGGGGAGGAGGAGGAGGAGGAGGAGGAGGGGAGGAGGAGGGAGGAGGGAGGAGGAGGAGGAGGAGAAGGAGGAGGAGGAGGAGGAGGAGGGAGGAGGGAGGAGGAGGAGGAGAGGGAGGAGGAGGAGAGGGAGGAGGAGGAGCAGGAGGAGGAGGAGGAGGAGGAGGAGGAGGAGGAGGAGCCCCCCCCCCTTGTTACTCGACGAATGGGGTTGCATGCCAACCGGTTGGGGTACAAATTGAGGCGTGAAAACCCGTCGTTGGATCGCACTCTCGCTGATCCTGTCCTGGTCAGCTATGCAGGCTGGTGCGCACGCTCGATCGATGCCACAACTCGGAACGCGGCGGGGCAGGCTGCACACGAGGGGAGGCTGGCGCGCCTCTGGGAAACGAGCTATCTGCACATATGCACGGCATGTGAGGCTGGGAAAAAGGAGGAGCGGCATTCAGCTGGCCAGGCAGCCAATGATAGCAGCCATGGTTCAATCGAACTCGAACGGGCAGTAATCGTCCTCGGAGTCGATCGGGTCCGTGGCAGGGGGAGGCAAGGAGGAGGGTGGGGTCGGTGCCGTGCCCCCGATAGTCTCTCCCTGTACAAACACTACTGAGTGAGAACCTCTAGCCACGACGCCATCTCGTCTTCCAACCATCCAGGCGGGGCTACACCAGTGTGGCGCAGGGCCACTCCCTCTGAGATGAAGGCGTTCGTGACCGTGCCCCGCAACGTCACCTTCTCTTCGTCGAAGCACCTCTCGATGCGGATCGCGGCCACGTCCAGCTCCACGTGCGCCCTCGTGATGAGCGGCTCCTCTCCGTTGGCTGGGACGATCTGCCCCACGCACTTGCCCAGGTCGGCCTTCGCCGTTTTCCACCCATGTCGCACTCCATCAGACTCTCGAGAAGGCCGACCACGAGGCTCGCCACGGGTGAGCCCACCTCGCGCAGCGCCTCGGCGCCGCTCGGGCGGGCCGCCTCCACCTTCTTGCGGTACTCGACCATCACCGCCTCGAGCCTCTGGACCACGCGGTGCATCTTGGGGGGCGTGAACGCGTCGATCGTCGTCGCTGATGATAGACGCTGCCTGAAGGCCGTTTGAAGCGTGAGCTTTGTCAACGTCGCCAGGCACTGCATCATATTCTGGTCTTTCGATGTCCATTTCTTCTCGCTGTGGTTGCCACGCCTGCGTCGCCTGCCGCCTCGGTGACCTTGACCGCCCTTGCCCCCCTTGCCGCTCTTGCCCGTCTCCTTCTGCGCGTCCGCCTCCATGACCCGGTCGCCGCCCCTGTCGCCCCTGCGCGGGATCTTGGCAGGAGGAGGAGCCGAACCGTCGTTCCCAGAGGCGCTGGAGACAGGGCAGGAGACCTTCAGGAGCCACGCGGGACGCGCCGCCGCCGGCGCTGCTGCTGCCGCGCCCGCCATCTTCAGCTGCTGTTGCTGCCTCTGGGACCCGTCGAAGGAATCGGGGGGCGTTCGCGGCTGTCAACCGCGATGTAGTACTCGCGAGCTCTACCCTCGAGGGGTGGTCAACTGGAACTGGGTCTGCACGTGGTAGCCGATGTCCCCGTGGCTGCCGTCGTAGTCACTCAGCTCGTTGTTCTCGAAGCTCTGCCAGTCGCTGGTAGCCCGCTCGGAGCCGCCCTCGCTCTTCGGGTGCATCCTCGGGCCGGCAAGCTGGCGGTCGGTGGCAGCACCTCGCGCTCGAGTGGGCCTCGAGCGCTGTGGGCGGGGCGCGGCTGAGATGTCTTGAGCCTAGAGCCCGACGGACATGGGGGAATATGGGCACGAATGTGTCTTCGCAGCTCCAGCGCGTCTGAGTAGTGAGTGTGGCATTCGGGCTGGTCGCTGCATTCTCCCAATGGGCACCCGGTTATCTCGGAGGGGGTCCAGCTATGCGCGCGCCTCGCCAGCTCCGAAATGCATCTGCCTGACATCCAAGCTCGAAACAAGCGCCGCCGAGCATGATCAGTACTTGCAAAGACTGCGTCGCAATTGATGCACCGATTGTCTATGCATACCTGCGAGAGGACAGGAGGAGCGCCGTGGCCCTCGAGCGTTGTCGCGTTGATCTGGCGCTTGACAAGCTCGCGGTTCGTCGAGAATCTGGCACGGCATCCTTTGATCCCGCACAGTAGGGGGGCGAGCTCCCCATCTTCATTATTGGTCTCCCCCAGCACCTCGTCTGCGGGAAGCTGGTTCTCGAAGTGCTCAGGGGGGGCCCACTCGCATCCCTTGAGCGTCGCGCGCATGGCTCGGAAATCGCACTTGCGGAAAACCTCAGAGGCCTCGGAGTTGATGCTGAACAGGGTACCTAACGTGCGAGGCTCCCAGACGTCCCTTAGTTCCCTGAAATGCGGATGCCCAAGAACCGTTTGGAGGTCTGCATGAAGCTCGCGGGCCCAGGGGTGAACGTGCGGGGAGGGGTTCAGATCGCCGTTTCCCAATACTGTTATGTCCGCTACTGCTGAGCCCACCAAGCGAGCTCTTGACTCGAACTTCCATTCCCCGAAGAAGGCGCCGAGGAAGTGGCAATGATGTTCGGGGATCGTCATGATCGACTGCCACCACCCCAACCGTCTCATCATAAGTTCAACCCCTGTGGGCGGGATCTCCCACTCCTCGAACACGGCCCTGGTGGTCAACGACGTGCGCCTGCCATCCTCGTGTTCCGCGCGTGCCGCGCCAGCCATCATCGCTCTGAGCTTCTTAGCGAGAGAGGTGTCGAGGGCCCGCACTTCAAGGGGGTGAGCACATATGCCCCCATACCTGACCAGACACGGCCTGCAACGTTAGCCAAGAACCTGCTGCGCTTGCTCCTCCAGGGGCCTGGCGCTGTCCAGTAGTTCCGAAGGTTACTCCACCCGATGGGGCCAGCTCTTATCCGTGCCTTGACCTCATGCCTGTTGCGACCGTTAATGTTAATGGACCCACCCAAATGTATCATGTTCATCATCGTCCTCCCCGATACTCTCTCCTCCGCCTCCTTGGTGTCCCTGTTAGTAGCAAGGTGCACTAATGTAGATTGCTTGTCCAAGTGCTGTGCGTACCCGCCCTCGGCCAAGTACTTGTCTAGAATATTTTTGTCCAGATGGTCGAGGCTCAGGGCCTCGCGTGCAGTTCCACTCGGTGCAATCACGATTCGGCAGGTCGTCTATGAAGCTTCCGAACGCCAGGTCATCCCAGCGGTCGAACAGAGAGCTCTTGCATGCCAAACTGTCTCCCACGACCTGTCCGAGTTCACGCTGCCAAGCACTGACGATCGGGTAGAAGGATTCCACGAGCAGGAGAAGGAGAAGGATCGCAGTGTAGCGCTGATGCCCTTGGTCGTGTTTGCGGTCGTGAGTTTCTGACACGAAGGGCCCTGCTGGCTCACCAGCGCATCTCGACCGAGGGGGGGCCTCTCGCTAAGGTCGATTGCACATACTACCACTGTCGCTAACCAGTGCGTCTACTGCCGCCAAACATTCAGGACTCGACGAATGGCTCAGGAACACACACTACGAGCCACACTACATCGTAAGTGTCCTCGCCAGTCGGTTGTTTCATCATCCTGCCCGTGAGCCTGATGAACTGGTCTGCCCTCTTGTCAAGTATCACGGTTGCTTCCACACATGGCGGCCACATCGCAGCTCATTGCTGCTCACTCGACCGCACCTTCGCTTCCCTGGACCTTCTCTCAGAGCACCTGGCCACTCACCCGCCGACGCCCGCCTTCGGCAACGCTCAGCCTGAACCCGCGGCAGCCGGCGGCGGCCGCGGAGCGCTCTCGCTCGAACGGGCGCGACGGGCACGGCAGCGGCGACGTGAGGCACCGCGGTGGCTCCGCGGCTGTTTCCCGCAGTCGCGGAGGGCGAGGTGCTCGGCGGCGCAGCCAGGCCCTCCACGGCAGGGCGGCGCAGGCCCAAAGGGCGGGCGGCGCCGCACCCGCAGGCGGCCACCAGCAAGCGGTCAAGATCGGCAGGATGTGCGGACGGGCTCCAGGCACGATCGACCGACTCCCGAAGATGGGCGCGCAGATGGTGGCGCGGATCTTCCCGGTGCTGATGCGGGCGGTGCTGGGCAACACGTTCCAGCCGCGGGTGTTGATGGCGGCCGAGCTTCAGACGCTCACGGCGGACGAATCAGTTTCGGTCGTCAAGGTCGGCTTGCAGGCGGGCCGAGCGTACGCGACGGAGGCTGCACTCCTTGAGGGCCGCCCACAGCGACGACAACAGCGCCCCGACTCCCGAGGCGAAGATGGGACCTGCGTGCGTGCAGATCTTCCTGGCGGTGTGCGATCAGATATCCAAGGGGGGAGATCGAGCCGGAGCGCGCAACAAGGCGGCCCGGTAGGCTCAGAAGGCGAGGATCGACGGGATCTCAGACCCGACGGACATGGCGATGCTAGTGAAAGGTTTTCGAGTGAGTTCGGCCTTCAAGACGGGCCAATGCAAGCTCGTGGTCGCCTCTCGGACCCCACCATGATGAAAGTGCTCACGGACTGTTTCGTCCAGCTCGGACTCGAGCATCGGCAGGGCATGGCGCCCCGCAGCAACGTGGAAAGGATTTTGCAGATGGCAGTCGACGAGTTCGAGGGCAGCCTCTGAGCGCCCCCCGTGCGTCGACTTCGGCTGCTGTGGGGCGCCGAGCGACCAGGTCGACTCCAATTGCCACGAATGGATCGTTGTCCTCGCTGTCCTCGTTGTCCTCGCCGATTGCCGCGAGCGGCTCGGCGAAACCGTCACCTCCGATTGCTGCGAGCGGATCGACGGCGTTGCCCTCTCCGATTGCCACGAGTGGATCGACGACGCGACCGTCGGTTTCGGCGTCGTCTACCGCACCTCCGTCTCCGTCTGCGCGCTCTGAGAGGGAGTTTGACTTCGAGGCACGGGCCTCCGTTGCCGCCGCCCTGGACCCCCTCCGTCCTCCTACTCCTCCTCCTCCCCCTCCCCGCTGTGCGTCCACAGTATAGCTCGAAAGGCCCTGTCAGAATGTTAACTCGATAGGCTCTGTAACTTTGCTCGTTTGTCGGCCTCCGAGAGGCTGTCGGGTTTTCCTGATATGTTAATTCGGGTCCGAGCTCTGAAGCTGTGGTAGAGCGAGGTTCACTCGGGGCTCCCGCTGTGGGGCCATCCTTCACCCGCGTCCTCCGACGCGCACGGTAGGTCGCAACTGCCGGAGTTATCTCGGATAGGTGGTTTCAAGTCGAATATGTTCAACCTTCGGTCCGACACCGCTTCGCCGCCGACGCCGCCTCCTCCTCCTCCGCCTCCTCCTCTCCTCCTCCTCCTCCTCCTCCTCCTCCTCCTCCGCCTCCGCCTCCGCCTCCTCCTCCTCCTCCTCCTCCTCCTCCTCTTCCTCCTCGAGACCAGTCGGAAGGGCGAGCCAGGCGTTGCGCCTGAGACTTCCTTGCCACTGATGAACCTGAATTTTGAAAACTAGAAGCAGGTTCACAGATGGAGGGCGAGTCGCTTTCAAAATGTGGCTGTCGCCTCGCCGCGCACATTCGATTTCAACAGTTACAAGAGCTTCATGGATTGAGGACAAGTCGTTTTCAATGTGTGGCTCTCGCCTCAGCGCCGCGTACATTTGATTTTAATCATTTGCAAAGATTTCACGGATTGAAGACAGGTCGTCTTCGAAATATGGCTCTCGACTTAGCGCCGCGCACATTCGATTTCAACATTTACAAGAGCTTCACGGATTGAGGACAGGTCGTTTTTATGTGGCTCTCGCCTTAGCGCCGCGCACTTTCATTTCAAAAAAATGCACGAGCATTACGGAAACACATTCGTTTTAAGAAGTTGCCAGGGATTCATGAATTGAGGGCGGTTCGTTTTCAAAATGTGGCTCTCGCCTTAGCGCCGCGCACATTCGTTTCAAACAAATTGTAATAGTTTCGCTGATTATCATGGTCAACATTATAGGTATTGTTGTTTGGAGCGAGTCTTGATAAAAAAGGGCGCAACAATTATATTGTTTCGCGGTGTTGAAGTCCCAGGAATGGCGTTCTGGCACAATTCAGGATCGTCAAGACGCAACAATTGGGCTGGCTCGTGGCATTGAAGTGCTGAGAATGGTGTTTTGGCACGCGTCAAGATTTTCACACGGTTGTCCCCCGACGGCGCACTTCCCTGAGTAGCAATAAGCCCTGGTAGGGGCCAATGAAGAGGGAGCTTGGACAGAGGGTGGATTCCAAGATCGTTGATGAGTCTTGGGTTTACACTGGTACTCCTCTCCCTCATCCTCCTCCTCCCTCCACCGCCCGCCCCGTGTCCAGAGCCCGCGGCAGGGTCATCAGCTCGTCGTTGTCGTGGTCGTCGTCGTGGTCGTCGTCGTCCTTCTGGATCGGCGGCACCAGCCGTAGAGGCCTTCACAAGATCATGGAGCGAGCTGGCTTCGCATGTCCCCAAGCGCCCGGACAAGACTCGAGAAACAGAGGCACGGAAGCAGGGCTACACAGAGGCCCGCTGCCAGACGCTCCTCACGCAGAGCAGACTGCTTTCGCTCAGCGCCTCGGGGGGCTCAGCTACATGGATAACACGTGCAAGCATCATAGGAGCGAGCTGGCTTCGCATGTCAACAGGCGCCAGCGAAGAGACTCCAGGCACTAGGGAACGGGAGCACGTCCAGGCAGAGGCCCCTACGTGACGCTCCTCACGCAAAGCCGATTGATGTCGCTCAGCGCCTTTGAGGGGCTCAGCTACATGGATAACACGTGCAAGCATCATAGGAGCGAGCTGGCTTCGCATGTCCCCAAGCGCCCGGACAAGACTCGAGACACCAGGGCACGGAAGCAGGGCTACACAGCGGGCCCCTACGAGACGCTCACCACGCAGAGCAGAGGCCCGCTGCCAGACGCTCCTCACGCAGAGCAGACTGCTTTCGCTCAGCGCCTCGGGGGGCTCAGCTACATGGATAACACGTGCAAGCATCATAGGAGCGAGCTGGCTTCGCATGTCCCCAAGCGCCCGGACAAGACTCGAGAAACTGAGGCACGGAAGCAGGGCCACACAGAGGCCCGCTGCCAGACGCTCCTCACGCAGAGCAGACTGCTTTCGCTCAGCGCCTCGGGGGGCTCAGCTACATGGGTAACACGTGCAAGCATCATAGGAGCGAGCTGGCTTCGCATGTCAACAGGCGCCAGCGAAGAGACTCCAGGCACTAGGGAACGGGAGCACGTCCAGGGAGAGGCCCCTACGTGACGCTCCTCACGCAAAGCCGATTGATGTCGCTCAGCGCCTTTGAGGGGCTCAGCTACATGGATAACACGTGCAAGCATCATAGGAGCGAGCTGGCTTCGCATGTCCCTCAGCGCCCGGACAAGACTCGAGACACCAGGGCACGGAAGCAGGGCTACACAGCGGGCCCCTACGAGACGCTCACCACGCAGAGCAGAGGCCCGCTGCCAGACGCTCCTCACGCAGAGCAGACTGCTTTCGCTCAGCGCCTCGGGGGGCTCAGCTACATGGATAACACGTGCAAGCATCATAGGAGCGAGCTGGCTTCGCATGTCCCCAAGCGCCCGGACAAGACTCGAGAAACTGAGGCACGGAAGCAGGGCCACACAGAGGCCCGCTGCCAGACGCTCCTCACGCAGAGCAGACTGCTTTCGCTCAGCGCCTCGGGGGGCTCAGCTACATGGATAACACGTGCAAGCATCATAGGAGCAAGCTGGCTTCGCATGTCAACAGGCGCCAGCGAAGAGACTCCAGGCACTAGGGAACGGGAGCACGTCCAGGCAGAGGCCCCTACGTGACGCTCCTCACGCAAAGCCGATTGATGTCGCTCAGCGCCTTTGAGGGGCTCAGCTACATGGATAACACGTGCAAGCATCATAGGAGCGAGCTGGCTTCGCATGTCCCCAAGCGCCCGGACAAGACTCGAGACACCAGGGCACGGAAGCAGGGCTACACAGCGGGCCCCTACGAGACGCTCACCACGCAGAGCAGAGGCCCGCTGCCAGACGCTCCTCACGCAGAGCAGACTGCTTTCGCTCAGCGCCTCGGGGGGCTCAGCTACATGGATAACACGTGCAAGCATCATAGGAGCGAGCTGGCTTCGCATGTCCCCAAGCGCCCGGACAAGACTCGAGAAACTGAGGCACGGAAGCAGGGCCACACAGAGGCCCGCTGCCAGACGCTCCTCACGCAGAGCAGACTGCTTTCGCTCAGCGCCTCGGGGGGCTCAGCTACATGGATAACACGTGCAAGCATCATAGGAGCAAGCTGGCTTCGCATGTCAACAGGCGCCAGCGAAGAGACTCCAGGCACTAGGGAACGGGAGCACGTCCAGGCAGAGGCCCCTACGTGACGCTCCACACGCAAAGCCGATTGATGTCGCTCAGCGCCTTTGGGGGGCTCAGCTACATGGATAACACGTGCAAGCATCATAGGAGCGAGCTGGCTTCGCATGTCCCCAAGCGCCCGGACAAGACTCGAGACACCAGGGCACGGAAGCAGGGCTACACAGCGGGCCCCTACGAGACGCTCACCACGCAGAGCAGAGGCCCGCTGCCAGACGCTCCTCACGCAGAGCAGACTGCTTTCGCTCAGCGCCTCGGAAGGCTCGGCTACATGGATAACACGTGCAAATATCATCGGAGCGAGCTGGCTTCGCATGTCTCCAGGCGCCCGGGAAAAGCTCGAGACACCTGGGCACGGAAGAGAGAACACATAAAGGCCACCACCAGACGCTCCTCACGCGAAGCAGTCTTCACTCGGCCAGCGCCTCGGAAGGCTCAGCTACATGGATAGCATGTGCATCAATCATAGGAGCGAGCTGGCTTCGCATGTCAACAGGCGCCTGAGGGAACCCGAGACACCTGAGGCACGGGCCAAACAGAAGCCCCTAACAGACGCTCCTCACGCAAAGCGAACTGCTATCGTCCAGCGCCTTGGGAGGCTCAGCTACATGGATAACACATGCAAATATCATCGGAGCGAGCTGGCTTCGCGTGTCGCGAGGCGCCTGGAAAAGACTCGAGACACCAGGCGGAAGCAGTGCGAAACGAAGCCCGTACCAGACGCTCCTCGCGAAAAGCAGACTGCTGTCGATCAGCGCCTTTTGGAGGCTCAGCTACATGGATAACACATGCACATATCGTAGGAACGAGCTGGCTTTGCATGTCGCGACGCCCCCAGGTAAGGCTCGGGACACCGGGGCACGGAACAAGGGCCACACAGAAGCCCCTAACAGACGCTCCTCACGCAAAGCAGACTGATGTCGATCAGCGCCTCGGAAGGCTCAGCTACATGGATAACGAATGCAAGTATCATAGGAGCGAGCTGGCTTCGCATGTCGCGAAGCGCCTGGGAAAGACTCCGGACACCCAGGCCCCAGTCCCAGCCCCAGTCCTCCTCCTCCTCCTCCTCCTCCTCCTCCTCCTCCTCCTCCTCCTTCCACCGCCCGCCCCGTTGTCCCGAGCCGGTGGCAGTATCATCAGCTCGTCGTTGTCGTTGTCGTCGTCGTGGTCGTCGTCGTCCTTCTGGATCGGCGGCACCAGCCGTAAAGGCCTTTACAATATTATGGAAGCGCGCTGGCTTCGCATGTCTTCAAGAGCCCGGACAAGACTCGAGAAACTGAGGCGCGGAAGCAGGGCCACACAGAGGCCCGCTGCCAGACACTCCTCACGCAGAGCAGACTGCTTTCGCTCAGCGCATTGGGGGGCTCAGCTACATGGATAACACGTGCAAGCATCATAGGAGCAAGCTGGTTTCGCATGTCAACAGGCGCCAGCGAAGAGACTCCAGGCACTAGGGAACGGGAGCACGTCCAGGCAGAGGCCCCTACGTGACGCTCCTCACGCAAAGCAGACTGATGTCGCTCAGCGCCTTTGGGGGGCTCAGCTACATGGACAACACATGCAAATATCATCGGAGCCAGCTACCTTCGCATGTCTTCAAGCGCCTGGACAAGACTCGAGAAACTGAGGCGCGGAAGCAGGGCCACACGGAGGCCCCCTGCCAGACGCTCCTCACGCAGAGCAGACTGCTTTCGCTCAGCGCCTCGGAAGGCTCGGATACATGGATAACACGTGCAAATATCATAGGAGCGAGCCGGCTTTGCATGTCTCCAGGCGCCTGTGAAAAGCTCGAGACACCTCGGCACGGAAGAGAGAACACACAAAGGCCACCACTAGACGCTTCTCACGCGAAGCAGTCTGCAATCGGTCAGCGCCTCAGAAGGCTCAGCTACATGGATAACATGTGCATCTATCATAGGAGCGAGCCAGCTTCGCATGTCAACAGGCGCCTGAGTGAACCCGAGACACCTGGAGCACGGGCCAAACAGAAGCCCCTGACAGACGCTCCTCACGCAAAGCGAACTGCTATCGTCCAGCGCCTTGGAAGGCTCAGCTACATGGATAACACATGCAAATATCATCGGAGCGAGCTGGCTTCGCGTGTCGCGAGGCGCCTGGAAAAGACTCGAGACACCAGGCGGAAGCAGTGCGAAACGAAGCCCGTACCAGACGCTCCTCGCGAAAAGCAGACTGCTGTCGATCAGCGCCTTTGGGAGGCTCAGCTACATGGATAACACATGCACATATCATAGGAGCGAGCTGGCTTTGCATGTCGCGACGCCCCTGGGAAGGCTCGAGACACTAGGGCTTGAACAAGGGCCACACAGAGGCCCCTACCAGACGCTCCTCACGCAAAGCAGACTGATGTCGCTCAGCGCCTCGGAAGGCTCAGCTACATGGATAACGAATGCAAGTATCATAGGAGCGAGCTGGTTTCGCATGTCGCGACGCGCCAAGGAAAAGCTCGAGACACTAGGGAACGGAGGCAGGTCCAGGCACAGGCCACTACCAGCCGCTTCTCACGCAAAGCACACTGGCGAATCGACATGGACAACAGGCGCTGACAGTCACCATCGGAGCGGCACTGGTCAACGCGTGGCGCCAACCACATAATAGCGAAGGCAACACGTTCGGACGTATTGCGACTCACTTCGATGAGGACACGTTCGCTGACAAGGACCAAGGGTCGCGAAACCCCGGCACTCGCCGCGACGATGCGCAGCCGATACGGAACTCACGGGGGCTGAGTGGGGGCATGCGCAGCCCCTGGAAGACACGGCCATTCTGACAGACCTTCTCGGTTGAGGAAAGCAGCCGAGTCAAAGAAGGGACGAGCATCTAAAGAGACAAACACTCGCACGTAGAATAAATACGCGCTATTCGTGGGGCAATGACTCAATGCTTCTCGTCAAGTGCAAACACGGCGATCGGCATGACCACACCTGGACCACCGAAAGTACTGCAGATTCGCAGCGAGACGTCTGGATGAGGCCCTCGAGGAAGCGAAACGCGGCGGAGGGGCCAGACAGGGGTCCCACCCTGGGCGCTCCTCGTGCAGAACAGGCTGGCATCAGTCAGTGCCTCAGGAGGCGCAGCTGCATGGATAACAAAGGCCACATTATCATCGAAACGCGCCTGTGTCGCACAACTCGAAACGACTCTCGACGCGCGAAGACACACCCGTGCCTCAAGTAAGCACGTCAAAAATCCGCTGGCCCCTTTGGGTTCAACAGGCTGCGAGGCGTAGGTCTCCTTGTTCCCAGAACAGGTGGTGGTTTTCATTGTTGTAGCTCCTGGCTTCTAGCTCCAATGTGGTAACGATTGGAAATGCGTGGCGGCCTCAGGCCGACCCCGCTCCCATTACCGCGCCAGCAGAGGGGGGGTCTCAGAAATTGTGGGTGTGCCCTGGGACGCATAACACTACAACAACACCCCGGGCCACAACATGCTCTCGGATCCGGCCAGCTTGTAGGGCGTGGGTGGTTCTGGGCACTTCCTTTTCCAACTCTCTGCTTTCCCATGCGGGGAGGGTTTACCCCTTCCCTGACCGCCCCCCCACACTGGACCTGGACGGTGCGCCCCGCAACCGATTAGAGCGTACGATGGAGCGTACGACAAGGCTCGGCGACACGGCCCAAATCATTGATTGATTGCGGTGTTGTGCACATGTTGGCCTCCGGGGTGGGGGAGGCGAATTCAGTTTCCCCCCTTCTTTGACCGAGTTCGTCAACAGTGGCCCCAAGATGGCCCCCAAGGCCCCCAACGGTGCCCCAACACGGCCCCAAGAAGGCCCCAAGAGGCATCCAGGAGGCCCCAAAGGACCTCACGAGGCCTCCAAGAGGCCTCCGAAAGAGCCCACGAGACCCAAGAGGCTCTCCCAAAGCACCCAAGACGCCCCAAGAGGCCCCTGGGAACGCCAAGAGGCCCCCGAAACACCCCAACAGTAGGACCCCAACAAACTCGAAAGAGACACCCGAAAAAAAGACCCCGAACGACATCCAAGAGGCCTTTGGCCGTTCCGCTCGTCCCGCTTTTCATCCTCCTCCTCCTCCTCCTCATCCTCCTCCTCCTCTTCCTCCTCCTCCTCTTCCTCCTCCTCCTCCTCCTCCTCCTCCTCCGTTTCCTCGCCCTCGTCCTCTTCCTTCTCGAAGTCCTTCCCCCGCGGCGTGGGGGCAGTTACTGCTCTGTTGGGCACCGTGTCCTTGTGTTCGGCCCTACAACGCGGGGGCATTGACAATGCTATGTGCGCTTCACGGCTTGCTTCAGCATGCTGGCTCGTCTTTTTGCGTCCCGCCCCACGGCATCTTGCCCAGGGCCGTGGCACTCAGCTACGCCCGTGACGCTGGAGCCACCTTGAATTTCCAGGCGAGGGGGTCGTGCATTTGGTGGAGTGGAGGGGCCGCGTGGCCCATCACTCCCATGGGACCTTCGTGCCTACTCACCCTGGGGTACCACACCCACTTGCACGTGTCAAATGTGCTGGCAGAGGTTGGTAATCGAGGAAGACCTCACAGTGAGGAGGTGAAGCGACCGTCCCCCCACGCACCACAGGCATCACGTAGAAGCAGAGCGGCGCGGGGCGACAATGCACTGACCTGTACCTCGACCGTGTTGCGTGAGTTCCTCGCCGGTGAGCGAGCGGCCTCCCCTGCACGTGAGGCGGGTGGTCACGCCGTGCGGGCGAGGAGGGCGGCCCGTTTTGCGATGAGGCCATACTCTTTGGGGAGGCAGTCCTCTCGCGCGGGTTTCGCCTCGCCGTTCTCCGTGGCTCCATGGCTCCTCAGGCTCCTTCTCCATCCTCCCCCCTCTTGGGGTACGGCAGTTTCCCCAGCCCTCTGCTCCACTGGCTGATCCTCCACATCCCTGATCAGAGCAACTTGCCTGGGCATCGTTACTGGAGGGGCCACGAAGCGTCTAGAAGATTGCGATCATCACCGGAGCAAGTACGTGCTATTCTTGCCAACTTCTGCGGCATCTGTGCAAACCACTTCTCCGCGACAAAAGGCTCCGCGCAACCTTTGGTTTATGGTAGTGGACGTGCTGAGAAAAAACCAAGCCCCTGCCGGACGGAAACCGAAGCGCGCGGCAGGTGTGAACTTCAGGAATGGCGTACTCTCCCCACCCTCACGCGTCGGAGAACTTTGAAGACATCATCGCAATACCATCACAAGTGCACGGCTGACGATGGCAAACTCACGCCTTTCGGAAACAGCAGTTTGATACGAGGGAAAAGAGGCCAAACGGTAGAAGGGCCAGACTGGCGCCCGAACTGGACACTCCGTACGAAAAGCAAACTGCAATCCGTCAGCGCGCCTCGGGGATCCTCAGCTACATCAATTAACGAATGCTGATGTGCGTATCGGCGCGGCGCTGTTCAACAAGCGGGGCGTCTCACATAAAGTTGTGACCATGACCCCTCTTGCGCACACTTCCATGAGGTCAAGTTCGCTGATGCGGAGCAAGTTCTTCCCGCGAAGGTGCGCTTCCGAACCGAATCCTGGTGGCGGCTGTTGAGGGCATGCGCAGCCCGAGTGGCACGGCCCTGATGACAGACCTGCTCGACTGAACTGAGGGAAGCGGGAGTTCCAAAAAGGGGAGCCGACTGACAGTCATGCAGGCTCACGCGGTGCGATGATCGAACATCCAAGAGGAGAACTTTACGTGGACAGCAAAAGCGCAACATGTATCGGAACACTGTGGATACTTGCCAATCATATGTAACAGCACGGCGAAGAGATGTTACCTCAAAGGGACCGAACCAGGAGGACTTTATATTCGCAAGCGGATGCATGGATACGCCGCTTGAGGCAAAACAACGTGGTTGAAGGGCTGGACAGAAACCCCCACTAGACGACACTCACGAAAAACAAACTGATCTCAGTCGATGCCTCGGGAGGCTCAGCTACAGGAATAAGAAGTTCGAATATCATCAGAGCGGGCTTGCATCGCATATAATAAGAACTTCTGACGCACTGCTGCGCAGCCACCTCTCAAAGGATCGCGTCATAACATTGGCACTGAACCATGACTGTCAAACCACTGGCCCCATCTCACGACATTCAGGCTTCCAATGACGTCCAATGTAGAGCATGACTGTCTCAGTCCCACCAGCTCTGCTCAGCAATTCCCACGAAGACCCGGAGCAGAAGCAGAGACACCGGACCTGGCACGACTGCATTCAGACGGCACGGCTCAACACTGGCGCTGCTGCGCAGTGTCCCAGAATGGTGCCGATCGTCCAGCGCCTCGACCGAACCAGTGTTGCTCTTTTGGAGGCTTAGACATGACCCCAACATCAACTCAGGGGGGGTTCTCTACTTGGTGGTAATCTCTCGGCCACCTGGGAAGCTTGAATATGACCATCACCGAGATCGGCATCTTCTTTTTCCCAACCATCCTGTGGTGTTGGGTCCTCGTTTTGAAGAGACAGCGCCCCGCGTTCCTTCCTTCCCGCTGCCCCCTCCCTCCTCCCATCTTCATCATCATCGTCATCACCCATTTCGGCACACCCCTCACACGTTTCGTGGCCCCATAGGGAGCTCCACCGAAGGTCCCAGTGGGTGTGCCCGCATGCGTCCCGCACACCCATTTCGGCACACCCCTCACACGTTTCGTGGCCCCATAGGGGGCTCCACCGAAGGTCCCAGTGGGTGTGCCCGCATGCGTCCCGCACACACATTTCGGCACACCCCTCACACGTTTCGTGCCCCAGTGGGTGTGCCCGCATGCGTCCCGCACACCCATTTTGGCACACCCTTCACACGTTTCGTGGCCCCATAGGGAGCTCCACCGAAGGTCCCAGTGGGTGTGCCCGCATGCGTCCCGCACACCCATTTCGGCACACCCCTCACACGTTTCGTGGCCCCATAGGGAGCTCCGCCGAAGGTCCCAGTGGGTGTGCCCGCATGCGTCCCGCACGCCCAATTCGGCACACCCCTCACACGTTTCGTTGCCCCATAGGGAGCTCCACCGAAGGTCCCACATGCGTCCCGCACACCCATTTCGGCACACCCCTCACACGTTTCGTGGCCCCGCACCACCCATGTGCCCGCATGCGGCACAGTCACACACCCACACACGTTTCGTGGCCCCATAGGGACCGAAGGTCCCAGTGGGTGTGCCCGCATGCGTCCCGCACACCATTTCGGCACACCCCTCACACGTTTCGTGGCCCCATAGGGAGCTCCACCGAAGGTCCCAGTGGGTGTGCCCGCATGCGTCCCGCACACCCATTTCGGCACACCCCTCACACGTTTCGTGGCCCCATAGGGAGCTCCACCGAAGGTCCCAGTGGGTGTGCCCGCATGCGTCCCGCACACCCATTTCGGCACACCCCTCACACGTTTCGTGGCCCCATAGGGAGCTCCACCGAAGGTCCCAGTGGGTGTGCCCGCATGCGTCCCGCACACTCATTTCGGCACACCCCTCACACGTTTCGTGGCCCCATAGGGAGCTCCACCGAAGGTCCCAGTGGGTGTGCCCGCATGCGTCCCGCACACCCATTTCGGCACACCCCTCACACGTTCCGTGGCCCCATAGGGAGCTCCACCGAAGGTCCCAGTGGGTGTGCCCGCATGCGTCCCGTCGTCTCTCTGCCCAGCGGCAAGAGCCTTGCCCGCTATCAGCCAGCCAGCTAGCTCTTTTTGCTCCGCGCAGTGGACGACCCGCGCGCGTCGCTGGGACCCCTCCGGGGCGACCTGCGCGCGTCGCGGGGACTCCGCGCTGCGCTGCGCCCGCAACCTTGGACTTTTGAGTGCGCGGGCAAAGAGGGAGTAAAGGAAGGGGAGGAAGCGGGCGCGATCCTCGCCGGTGGGCGCGCCGACATTGGCGTCGCGGCGCGCGGGCGATGCCGTCGGGGAGTCCCGGGGAAGCTCCTTGCGGCGGCCACGCCCAGCGTCACGAGTACTCAGAGGCAGACATTGTCAAACTATTGACATTCATACACAATTGCGCCACGCTTTGTCATATTCGCATTCATGCACGTAGACTCGTTCGCACGCAGATTCATTCACAGTCAGACGCACGCGCGCAGATTCACCCGCGCTCAGTCTCCCTACGTACTCAGATCAATCGTTTTCGTTCGCGTTGTGTACCACGCCACTCATGTCGGCACACCCCTAGCACGGTTCGTTGCCTCATAGGGATCGCCACCGAAAAAGTGAATCACTATTGCGGTACTCACACCTGTATATGGTTGGGTCCCTCGTCAGGCTAATTTCCCTCGGTGGAGGAACGCCGCCGATAGTGGTATTGGTGTCAACCTGTAGGCCTCCGAGAGGGTGTGCGATCTCGCAGAACCATACGTGAACCGCACACGTCATGCAACCGGTCACGGCCGCCAAGTAGACCACGGAGCGCGGCAGGCGGGGATTGCAATCGCATGCCTGGATCAACATCCCCCATCCTCTGCCATCATCGTCTTGGGCTGAACTGCTCGTCATCGTCCACACCTTGCCGCTGACTTGCCTCGCCCTTCTCCGCCTCGTCCCCCCTCCGTTCCCTCCTCCTCCTCCTGGCTCCTCCCTCCCGCTCTGCGGGCTGGCAACAAAAGAAACTCCCTCAGGTGTACAAATGTACTGATACCACTTCCCGGACCTCTCGCGGGGTGCATTCTGACCAGAATTTCGAGGCGAATCTACCAGTGGCGACGAGGGCCTCCCAGGAGGCCCCAGAAGGGGAAAACGAGAGAAGGGTAGCGGTAAGGGTACCTTTCCCTCCTCTGATCCCTCCCCTGCCTCCTCTCCTAGAGGAGGAAGAGGAGGAGGAGGAGGAGGAGGAGGAGGACGAGGAGGACGAGGAGGACGAGGAGGAGGAGGAGGACGAGAAGGAGGGCAGGGCAGCCAGAGAAAAGGCGAACACTCTCCTCTTTTGTACCCCCCTCGCTGCGGAAAAAGAGCCCCTGGGTCGCTCCTCCATGAGCTGCTCCTGGAACACATCGAAGTCGCGCAGGGCCTCCACCACTCTGCGGAAGGACTTCATCCTCAATTTCCTTCTTCCAGCCTTCGGTGGCAACTCGTAGAAGCCTCCTATATCAACTTGTTGGGTCTTACGAATCGACGCTAATCGACGCTAGTTGACGCTAAAACGACGCTAATCGACGCTCGTCGACGCAAAATCTGCGCCGAATCATCGACTACCAGATGCTAATCGACGCTAATGCACTAAGAAGATACGAGGGTATGCCAGGCTACCATGATTTAAGACCGAATCCAACCTTCATCCTTTAGAGTAGGAGCTCGACCGAAAGAAACCTTCCTCAAGAAACCCAGCCCTGAGACCCCAAGACGTCCATTGATGTTCGGTGTGGGGACGTCACGCTTGCCATCGTAAAACCACCGAAACCCAAGAAACCAGGGGGCACCCTGGAGGCAAGCAGGGTAAGTCTTGGCATGGACCTCCACTGTATGCGACCGGGCCGGGGGTCGCGACATGTCCCTGGCTGAGCCAGGAGGAGCAGGAGGAGGTGAAGGAGGAGGAGGAGGAGGAGGAGGAGGAGGAGGAGGAGGAGGAGGAGGGGGAGGGGGAGGGGGGGGAGGAGGGGGAGGGAGGAGGAGGAGGAGGAGGAGGAGGAGGAGGAGGAGGAGGAGAAGGAGGAGGAGGAGAAGGAGGAGGAGGGAGTCGCGAAATCGAGGCCTCACTCGAGTCGAACGTGCGACGAGCTGGACTTAGGTCGGACATGTCCTCCTACAGGCAACATTTACCAAACAACAGCTCACAACTTATCAAATAGTTTACATATAGAAACAAACAACACGTCCCGACTATGTTTCGACTGCTTTTTGATATTCTTCCTGTAGAGGGACGTGCCCGACTTCAGGCTAGAGTCGAACTAGAGCTGAACTGGAGTCTGACAGATCTGCCAGGTGACACCCCCCCCCGAAGCAAAAACCTGACCTCCACATCTGAGCATCCTGTAACCGATCACTATCCCACTGGTGTGGCCTGGGCCCCACTGGCAGATTCACCCACCAAGATGGGGATGAGGGGTAGATCCCGAACTGGGGAAGTGGGATGGTGGGGATCGGGATGGGGAATCAATCGACGTCGCGAGGAGGAGGAGGAGGAGGAGGCGGAGGAGGAGGGGCAGAGGAGGAGGACGAGGAGGAGGAGGAGGAGGAGGAGGAGCAGGAGGGAGAGGAGGAGGAGGAGGAGGAGGAGGAGGAGTAGGAGAAGGAGGAGGAGGACGAGGAGGAGGAGGAGGGGGGGGAGTAGGAGGAGGAAGAGGTCTGGACCCCTTCACCGGGAACAGTTTTTCATCCTGAGTCGTCTTTGGGCGGTGGCAGGTGCCCCCAGAGGCCGAGAATAGCGAAAAACCTCCGTCGTGACTTTTTCACGACGCGAGGGGGTCTGGGGATAGGGATGGGGATCAGGCAAGCGATGCTGTTCCCCATCCTCCAGTGTCTCGGCAGCACCACGGGCGGGGCCGGCGAAAGGCAGCCGACGCGCGCGCTGTTTGGAGGGAGCGCCGCGTCGCGCGCGCCCCTGATTGGAGGGAGCGCGCGCGACGCGGCGCGCCCTCCAATCAGTTCCCCGGGCGCCTACGAATACATGTTCGCGTCCGTACCGTTAGACTGTACGCGCCCTTCGTTGATTCGTCGCGTTTCGATGACATTTCTGTCTCGGTGTAAGCATGACTTTCGCTTGCGCGTACGGTACGTATTTCCCAACCCACTTCTGTCCCTCGTCACCCTCCCTTTTCTCTCCCTCCGCGAAGCACAGCAATTGCACTGGGCGCGCTGGAACTTCTGGCCATGGTTGTTGCCACGTGGAAGCAGCCAACCGACGTAACGACGCCAACTTCGGAGAGCTTGATGTGGGCATTGCGGGTGCTAAAAAGTGGACAGTCATGACGTGAAACGTGCACTTGCTGCCTCGTGTGACAAGGCTGAACGTGTAAGACTGTGGGGGGGCATGATCCTGTTACAGCACAGGGTGAATGCCCGTGTGCAGCACCACGTGCGGGTCGAACTGAAGGGCACGTCGTTATTGTCGCCATGATCATCATCATCAGCATCATCATCAGCATCATCATCAGCATCATCAGCATCATCAGCTTCATCATCATCAGCATCATCATCAGCAGCACCATCGTCATCGTCATCGTCATCATCATCATCATCATCATCAGCAGCAGCAGCAGCGTCATCATCATCATCATCAACGTCATCAGCATCATCATCATCATCATCATCATCATCATCATCATCATCATCATCATCATCATCATCATCATCATCATCATCATCGTCATCATCATCATCATGGTCATCGTCATCATCGTCATCATCATCACCGCCATCACCACCACCACCATCATCATCACCAGCGGCAGCAACAGCACCATCATCATCACCATCACCACCACTATCAGCAGCATTATCAGCAGCAGCATCAACATGATCATCGTCACCATCATCAGCAGCATCATCAGCGTCATCATCATCGTCTTCATCAGCATCATCATAACCACACTCATCGTCATAATCAGAATCAGTAGCAATATAATCATCATCATCATCAGCATCATCATAATCATCATCAGCAGCAGGATCATCATCATCATCATCATCATCATGATCATCATCATCATAATCATCAACATCATCATCATCATCATCATCATCATCATCATCATCATCATTCGCAGCAGCAGCATCATCAACATCAGCAGCAACATCATCATTATGAGCAGTATCCTCATCATCAGCATAATATCATCATCAGCATAATCACCATCACCATCAACATCGCCATCATTATCACCATCAGTATCATCATCATTATCGTCATCGTCATCGTCACCTTCATATTCATCTCCATCCTGATCATCAACTTCGTCATCATCAACATGGTCATCACCACTACCACCACCGTCATCATGATCCTCATCATCAGCATCATCATCATATCATCATCATCATCATCATCATCATCATCATCATCATCATCATCATCATCATCATCATCATCATCATCATCGTCATCGTCATCGTCATCGTCATCATCATCAGCAGCAGCAGCAGCAACAGCAGCAGCAGCATCAGCATCGTCATCATCGGCTGCGGCGGCGTCATCCTCATTATCATCCCCTGTCCTCCTCCCTTCGCCCGCCCCCCGTCTCGCCTCCCCAACCTCCGTCCTCATCTTCGCCGGGACTGTGGAGGGCTCCGCGTGCCTTGTGCCGCATGTGCTCCGTGGTCCACTCGTTATCAATGACGATCACGAAATTGATCGCGATGCCTCCACACACGCACAGACGCACACACACACACACACTCGCACGCACATTCACGTACACACTCGTTCCTAGAAGAGCGTACGTAGTTACTCCAGTCAGCAGTGATGGCAAGGATGCGCCATCAGGGTGCAAACCCCGTGGACGCCCAAGCCGAAGCTTCTCGAGCGGGGCTGGCCAGCGAAAGAAGTGAAGCATGGACCGAAGAGGCAAGGACGCACTACTCGGGTACCCCCCCCCTCGCCGCGAGCTCTGGGCCGAGAGCTGCGAAGTTCCAAGTGCACAGTTGCAGCCAAGACTTCTTGAGATGAGGACCCCTCTGGGTTCAGGAGGGGGTCAGGCGAGAATGCACGGGTACTCTGTAGAAGCAGCAAAAACGGCATCAACAGAAATTGTTGGCGCTCCCTGCGGATTTCTTGCATCTGCGCTAGACCCCACCCCCCTGGCGCGTGGAGCGCGCCAGGGCATCCAAGAAACCCGCGCGGACCGCCAAGAATTTATGTTCAACTATGCATATGTTCCTTCGCCGACTCTTCGAAAGGCTACCCATCCTTGTCACCATCTTCTGCTGCCAGGCTGCCACACGCCCGCTGCGCTGCCCGGGCACGTCCTGGGCGCAGCATGTGCTGCAGAGGGTCCGGGGAGGACGGCGAGGCGAAAAGAGGGCCAGGCGCACGCCAGGGTCAGCAAGAGTGCAGACGCCAAAGCAACACGTTGGCGGGCGAAGAACGGTCTAAAACAAGGTTTTCCGTTACCGGGGGCGCTGCCCCGGGACGGCTGGGAAGTTGATACCTTGACGTGCCACCAGAAGGGCATAGATTGTCCAGCCGCCCTGGGACAGGCGCCCCCGACACCGAGAAGTTTATCTTGTACCCCTTTGGCCCGTTAAACACTGCTCCGATAGTCAAAAGCACTCCACATGGCCCGGATCCGACGCGGGGGTCCACATTCCACTGCAACGAAGCGAACATTTGCGTTTCGGACGGACGTTTGCGCGTGGGCACTCTGCGAGTAGTGGAACGCGGTCGGCCTTCCGAAGAAGATGCGGTGCGTCACACTCTCGCGCACACACACGCTTTTTGCGTCGGTGGCTGGGCTGACGGTGACTGCTCCGGCGGATGGGCAACAGGGGACACGCTGTATGCAAATAGAGGCCGCCCTGCACGGAGAACGAACAAAAGCGCCGGCGCGACAGGAGCAGAGGAAGCCGGGCCCACTCAGACTCGCCGGCTGCGGCACGGGGAACCAGCGCCGGCACTGAGCTGCACGGAGCTGAAGCTGGGGGGGGAACGCAGCACAGCAGACTGGGCGGCTGGTGGGGGAGCAACGCGAGCAAAACAGAGACTCGACCCAGCGAGCCGGTAAGTGCAGCCCGGGGAAGAACCAAGGCGCCGAGACCTCGGGACGTACGAGGCGCGGCAGAACAAGGGGCGGGAGAGCACCGAGACCAGGGGGGCCTACGAGGCGCAGGGCGTGGAGGCTGGCAGTGACGACCTGGCGAAGCGGACGCGAGCTGGGGGCGGGAAGAAACGGGAGGGGCGGGCCACGCCAAGTGGGGGAGCGGCGGGCCCAGAGAGCGGGCAGGGCGAGCACTGAGACCAAAGGGCCAACGGGGCGCAGGCCAACGGCGTGGCAAGGTGCCACGGAAGCGGCAGCGGCCAGGACACCAGTGGCCGGTGACTGGGTGGGTGGCCTGAAAGCCGGGCAGAAGGGCAAGAGGCTGGCAGTGCAGCGAGTGTCGCCCGGCGCGGAGCGGCACGGAGCTGGAGGCGCCAGGGATGGCGGGCGAAGCGGAAGGGGAGGATCACACCAATAGGGGGGAGCGACGAGGGCCAGGGAGGCCACTGGGGCGGGACGCGCGCCGAGACCACAGGGTTCACCAGGCGCACCCGCGTTAGCGGGGCAAGGCGCCGCGGGAGAGCGGCAGCATCCAGCGCACCAGCAACTGGTGGATGGGTGCGAGGCCTGAAAACGAAGCAAAAAGGGGGGGGCACCGAATCGGTGCAATGACGGTCACGGAACACACCCCGCGGCCAAGGCGCACTCCGCAGCAAAAGCGCCACGGCGCAAGGACGGCCTGCTGCGGCCCCTCGGTGCAGCCGCGATAAAATCAGGGAGGCGACGAGGCATGGGGGCGGAGGAAACTGCGAAAAAAGGCGGCGCCGCATCGGCTGGAACCATTGTCGCCCCCACCGCGCTGAGGGCAACGCCTGGCCCAGGCCGCACTGGGTCTGCCGCCTGCTCGCTGCAGGTCGTGGCAGAGGACGCCTGGGACAGGGGCGACAACCCCTCCGCCCTGTGGGATGCTGCGGCAATCCTCGGCGCTCGAGCTGCCAGAATTCATCGCCACATGGACGGGGTTGCTTATCACCCCCTCCGCCAGGGGGACAAGGTGAGGAACCAGGACCAGGACGGGGCGACCCAGGCACCCCGGGGCTTTGGGCGAGGCGGGCGGCGGCGGGACCCCTGCGCGCTGCACTCGGTCTGGACCTCAACGGGGCCCCTGCGATCCTTCTGATTCCACCCAGCACCACAGGACGCCGGCGCCGGCACCCTGGGAGACTTCTCGGCGACGCGAGCATTCGGGGGGCAACTCAGCGATGCCATCGTCGGGCGGGACGAGTCGGGCGCCCTGGGAGAGCTTTCGGCAAGGGGCGCAGCGGCGAGAAGGGGGGCCTCCTGCGCGTGGCCGGGGGGAAGTCCGACCACGCGGTAGCTGCCGCCGGGGCGCCTGCGCCCTCCATTTCGCCAGCTCGAAAGGTCCCCAGCGCGCCCCTCAGGGCTCGAGGGTAGCACCGCAGTCTGGCGGGGGGGAGTGGCAGCGTCGGCTCTATCGACGGGGGGGGCTAACGGCATCGCCCTCAGCTCCGCCCACACCGGTCTGCGCCCTCGGACTGCCCATGGCAACGCTTATCTCATACGCGCTCGGGGGAGCGGCTGTCTGCATCCTCGGGCTGGCTGCAGGGAGAGGGGGGGGCGCCGAATAGGCGCGCAATGAGAAAATGAATGCGCCCCCCCTGCAGCCGGCGGCGCATTCCGCAGCGGAAGCGCCCCAGCGCACGGAGGGCCTGCTGCCGCCTGAAGGGGGGAATCGCAAGGGTCGCCCTCGGGGCCGCAAGACGCCACCGCTCTTCGCGCGCCGCCACCTCCGCCAGGGGGCGGCGCGCAGCGGTCGCAGCCTGTCGGGGCAAGTTGGGCGTCCAAGGGATGCTCTCGGCGACGCGGGCAGGGTTGGCAACGGGGGCGGCGGCGACCCCCGTCTTCGCCGACGCCAGTTCCCGCCCCCTCTTTCGGGGGGGCGGAGCGCGGAACCAAGGCCAGGACGGGGCGACCCAGGCGCCCCGGGACTCTCGGCGAGGCGCGCGGCAGCATAAGGGGAGGCGCCCCTGAAACGCCCGGGGGCGGCCCCCAGCCCGATACCTCCAGGCGAGGCCCTCAGCGCCATCTTCCGCCGCGAGCCTTATCGGGCCCAGGCGGGCCCTGCACGGCCAGCCCCCTCTCGACCGCGCGCGGCGAAGAGCCTGCGAAGAGCGACCTGCAGGTGATCAAAGCCGCCCGCGTCTTCTGCTTGTCCCAATCGTTTCTGGGCGCCGGCACATAGAGGCCGAAATCGCCCGCCGCGGCGACGTAGTCGGCGGACTGGCCCTGAATGAGCATGCCGATGATCGCGATCATGGCCAGACGAACGCCCGCGATCTCAGCCACGAACTTTTCCTGCCCCTTCCCGGCGCTGACGGGCGTTAGCGCCCGCGGGCCGGACTCGCCCGCCCCGGCGACGCAGCCCGCGGACCGGCCCCGGGGCAGCTGGAGGAGCGCGAAGTACACCGGGATCTGCGCCCAGCCCCCGCGAGCACCTTGGAGGCCGCGCCAAGGCCGTTCTGGGCGCCCGCGAACTTGGAGTCAGCGCGCGGCGACAGGCACACCGGCAGCACGCTGGTGCACTTTGAGGCGACGTAGCCCATCATCGCCAGCATGGACATGCGACCGCGCTGCAGCGTGCTCTTGCGCCAGCGGGCGACGTTTTCTGCGCCATCATCTTCGGCGTGGCCAGCGGGGCCCCTGTCAGCTGCCAGCGGTTTCTTGCTCATCCCCGGCGCCGCTAGACTCTAGACGCCAGCGCCTCGAAGCCGGAGTCGCCCGCTGCAGCAGGGGGCGGGTCGAACCGCCCTGGAAGAACATCCCGATGATCGCCACCGCGGCCACCTCTCCCCAGCGTCGCTGGGCGCCTGCGCCTGGAAACCGAAATCGCCCGCCGCGGCAGCGGGGCCAGCGGACTGGTCCTGGGGCAGCTCGCTGGAGACGCCGCGCGCCACGATCTGCGGCCAGCACGCCGCGGGAACCTCGGAGGTCGCCTCGAGGTTGTTCGGGCTGTCAGCAATCTCCCGGCCAGCGACAGGCACCCAGACGGCATGCCGGTGATCCCTGAGGCGATGTAGCTCGTAGTCGCCAGCATGGACACACGGCCGCGCTTCAGCTCAGTCGAATGCCGGCGGGCAGAGTTCCCCTTGTCGCCACCAGCAGCGAGGCCAACCAGGTCCTGCACTCCCAGCTCGCTCTCGAGCGCGCGCAGCGGGGAGCCCACGCGGCGCGCCCAGTCGCCCCGGGCGGGGCCAGCCAAGCCGCCCTGGAGGAAAATGCCGATGGTCGCCATCATGGCGGCGGTGGCGGTGGCGGCGGAAGGGGACGTCGGCCAGGGAGCCCCCCTTCGCCTCTTCAGCAGCACCCAAAGCCTGGCCCCCGACCCGAACCCCAGAGCAGTACAGGTGACGGAAGGAGAGAAGACCAGGACGTCCCACTTAGTACAAGAACCCCGCACTGGGGAACTCGGGCATAAACCTGGTTCCTCGATGGCGCATCATCGGGACATCGGCCCTTGCGACGCCCGTCCTGGAACAACATGCCGATGATAGCGGCGCGAATAGGAAATCGAATAGTGGCACCCTCAGAACAGAAGCACACACACGATCATGTGCACACGCGCACACACAACACACACATGACATGTGCACACACATGACAAGCGAACCCCGCGCACACCCCCACAGGAACACAACGTTATCTGCAGCTCCCGACGCAGAAAGCCCTTGGACGACCCCGCCCCCCCCCCGTGGCCCACCCCCCCACCCCCCGAGCAGAGGAAAAAGCGAGGGGGGGAGGACATGCCTCAGCCCAGCCCCGAACTACTACGCGAATGCGGGGACGTGTAACAGAAGTTGAGATCAGGCCCCGAGCACGCTGCCACGCCATCGCCCCCCGCCCGCTAGGAAGGGGGGCCCGCCCCCTGAGAGATGGTGCAAAACCACATCCCGGCGCAGGGGGAGTGGGCCCCATGGAGTGACCAGAAGGCGGCGACGCCCCAGCGGGCAGACCGCCCGAGCACATTCCCCACCGGAGCTGCGTTTCTTCTGTCTCCTGCGCTCATACTGCGCCAGAGTAGGCCTATGCGCGCGCTGTGGCGGCGCCCCCCCGCCCGCCCCCCCCCCCCCCTGTCAGTCGGCGATTTACTCCACGGAGGTCGGGGGACCACAACTGCGCGGCGCCCTGAAGAGGCATCTTAAGATCAAAAGGCGCAGACCGAGGCGCCTCACTTCGCCTGCCGGCCCCCGGTGATCAGGCGGGGCCCAGCCTCGCGCCGCCCGTCGCGCGGGGGGGGAATCCCAGGAATCCAACCGCCCCCGCGCATGCATGGCAGCGAGCCGTGCCCGCCCGCCCCCCTCATCGTAGTCTGGGCCAACGTATAGCGGTGAGGAGCACATGAACGGTCGCACCTGGGACGCGTTCCACAAAGAACACCCCCACCGCACCAAGCTTAGGTCACCGTGAGGCGACGGGAGAAGTCCGGGCCGGGGGGGGCCGAGCGATCCCCCATCCGTGGGTTGGCCGCCCCCAGGCGCCATCGCAATTTTGCGCGCGCACTCGACCGAACGCCCCCCCGGGAACCCGGAGAGCGTTGCCCCTCGGCTCGGCCGGGAGACGACTGTTTGCGATCTCGGACGCCAACCTTTGCTTCTCCTCGGCGTCGCCGGGCGTCGGCACGCGGAAGCTGAAGCCCAGCTCGCTCTCGAGCACGCGCAGCGGGGAGCCCGAGTGCCGCGCCCTGTCGCCACGCACGGAGCCAGCCAGGCAGTCCTGCAGGGGCATGCCGATGTCCGCCGTCATGGCCACACGACTGTCGGCAATCTCGGTCGCCAACTCCTTCTGCTTCTCATCGGCGTTGCTGGGCGTCGGCGCGCGGAGGCCGAAGTCAACCGCCGCGGCGCATAGCGGCGGCCCCAGCGACGCGCTAGGCCCAGCGAGCGGATAGCGCGTCGCCCCGCCTCACGGCGCAGGCGGCCAGGGAAAGCTCGGGGCGTGGGCGCGGACACCACGCGTGAAGCAGGTCAAGCCGTCATGGCTGAGCACGCCGATGATCGCAATCGTGGTCCAGCGAAAGGCGGCGATCAGGGCCGCCAACTCCTTCTGCTTCTCGGCAGCGCTGAAGGACGTTATCTCCTGGAAGCCGAAGTTGCCCGTCGTGGCAACGTAGCCCGCGGACTGGTCTTGGGGCAGCACGCCGAGTGCGAAGTACGCCAAGATCTGCGCCCAGTCCGCGGCGAGAAACTCGGAGGTAGCGCCGAGCTCTCTCGGCGCGCGCGCGAACTTCGGCGGCATTCTGGCTCCCCGCTGCGCGCGCTCGAGATGGCCTACAGCACCACAGACACCACCGACATGATGCCAGGGTACCTGTCGCCGCCCGCCGCGGCAGTGGAGCCAGCGGTCCTATCCAGGGGCCGCGCGGCGGCCGCCGCGGCGGCGCAGGCCGCGAGCTCGGCCGCCCGCGCAAGCGAGGCCAGGGCCGGCCAAAGGCCGGCAGCGGCGGCGGTGGCGGCGGCGGCGGCGGCGGCGGCGGCGGCGGCGGCA
>CAUYUJ010005197.1:0-47500 GCA_963575745.1 Prorocentrum cordatum
GGAGGAGGAGGAGGAGGAGGAGGAGGAGCAGGAGTAGCGTTGTCTCCCCTCCTGTGCCGCGATGCTTCCCGTCCGTCCCGTGTGCCCGCGTCCGCGCGGGCTGCTGGACGAGTTCTAGGCCCCGGAGGCCCAGTAGCCTGCCCAAGGAAAAACGGGGGCAGGGGGAAGAGGAGAAAACAAAGAGGAATAAAAAAATAGTAATAATAATAATAATAATAAGAAGAAGAAGAAGAAGAAGAAGGAGAAGGAGGAGGAGGAACACTTCGACGACGCCATCGTCACTGAGCAGCTGCGCGTGGGCCCTGCCCCTGCGGGCCAGAGCCTTCTGCAACACCGCGGAGGGGCGAGGGCAGAGATTCAGGGACGCCTGCAGCCAACCGGGCACCGACGGAGGTCAGCCACACAGTACACTTACAGTAAGGCGCCTTGCCGTACGACATCTTGGGGCGCATTCTTCGTCAATCTTAAAGGGTCCTGGAAAGTGCCCCAGAGCCTCTGTGTCCCGCCATCGCTGGATAACAAGTCTCTCTGGGCACCCGCCGGCCGGCCGACTTCACATGTGAAGTGCCCTCTGCACGGCAAGTTCGTACCATGACGACTTCGCCGTCGATTTCTGACAGCGCGTGGATCGCTCAACCTTCAACGATCGCGGCGTTCCGAAAGCGCGGATCCTTGTGTTGCGGGGACAGCAAGCGACCACAACTACATCGAATACTCACCCTGGGGGATATATTGCACATGCCAGAAAGTGTCGGAACACCGAAACCAGTTTCGTACTGGTTGTGGTCGATGTGGCGTCCCAGGACAGCCAAATCGACCACAACCACAACCGAAGTACTCATGCCGAGGTCGGTGGGTTCTCCCCCGAGGGCTCCGCCCGAAAAATCCACTTCGTTGTGACTGTGGTTCTTAATTACGCCCGGATGTATGTCAGCCAATACCGGGCCGCCGAAGGCGTCCAACCCTGAACGCGCGGGCCGGGGTCGCTGCCGCGTCGACACTGCACACGGACCAACCGGGACCCGCGCGCACGCGAGAAGAGTGCCCCTCCGCAGGAGGGGCCCTCGGTGCTGGCTCCGAGGGCGTCGGGCACTGTTCTTTCAGAATGCGCTCGACCTTGCGTCGGCGCCCGCAGCGTGGGGTTGCGCTCGCATCTGAGCGCGCCAGGGTTGGGCCCCCCGACCTCTCCATCGACCGCAACGCACACGCGGCCCATCCTGCAGCGCGCGCTGGTTTCCCGAAGGGGGGGGAGACGGTCGACCGGCTGGCGCGCTTTCCACCTCAGGGCCAGTTCCGAATCCCAGCCCTGATTTCAAATTGTCCCATATGGATATATTCGAACATGCTTGGATCTGGTTGACCATCTTTGAATATCGAACCCTATCCATGGATGTTTGATTCTATTCTGGACCCCCTGGGGGAGGGCCAGTATGGGCCATGGCGCCGGACCTGGTCAGACGCCATCGCGACGAGGCCCGGCAACGCCAGGCCTCATCGTGGGTGGCCCCGGCAGCGTTTGCTTTCGCAGCGCCTTCGGGGTGCAACTCGGAGAGTTCGAATCGGATTGGCGGACTTCCGCGGCTGCCCGCTGGCGCTGAGGGTCTTTCGAGGCGCGACCCGCCGACCCTTGTCGCGGTGCGACCACAACGGCTGCTTGCGCGGTTGCGTCTGGCTCCCACGGGCGCCCCTGCGGCCGCGCACCAAAGGCCACTCTCAGTCTAGGGGTCACTACGGGTAGTCGATGAGGAGAAGGAGGAGGAGGAGGAGGAGGAGGAGGAGGAGGAGGAGGAGGAGGGTGGCAGGGGGGGGAGGAGGAGGAGGAGGAGGAGGAGGAGGAGGAGGGGAGGAGGAGGAGAGGAGGAGGAGGAGGAGGGAGGAGGAGGAGGAGGAGGACCGCCCGAGCGTCGGAGTCGAATCGGATCACGCCGGCCGAGGTCGACGTCGACGAGGGCATGCCGATCGGATCGCAGCGGGCCCTGGGTGGAGGCAGCTAGGGGGGTCTGAACTGGACGGGGGCCCCAGAAAGCCTCTCAAGAGGGGAGGGGAGGGGAGGAGGAGGGGGAGGAGGAGGAGGAGGAGGAGGAGGAGGGGGGGGGGGGCGAAGGCAGATCACCTCCGCATCGATCCCTGGACCCATCCTGGAGTCCACCTGGTGCAGTCTTCACCGCGGACCCGTTCTTGGCGGCCCCGGGGCCTGAGCACGCCCCCCCCCCCGGGGGCCGAGAAACGGAGAGCCTCCTCGAACCCAGAACCTCGAAACCTCGAAGCGCGCTACCCCCACACCCCCTTCCCTGCCTGCTGACCAGAACCAGGGCTGGGCCACCTCAGAGCCCCACCCGACTCCGAGGCCTGGCGGTGTCGGGGCTCGCAAGGTGGTCGCAAAGACACGCGGACGACGACGACGACGGCGACGACAGGATGATGATGAAGATGACGACGATGATGATGATGATGATGCTGATGATGATGATGATGCTCATGATGATGGTGAAGATAACGATGCAAATGATGATGGTGATGATGATGACGGTGGTGCTGATGACGATGATGAGGAGGAGGATGACGATGATGCTGATGATGGTGAGGATGATGGCGAGAAAACGGTGATGCTGGTGATGCTGCTGATGATGATGGTGGTGATGGGGATGATGATGGTGATGGGAAAGATGCTACTGATGTTGATGCCGATAATGCTGGTGTTGGCGATGCTGCTGATGAAGATGGTGAAGGTGATGATGATGATGATGATGATGATGATGATGATGATGATGATGATGATGATGACTACGATGATGCTGATGATGACGAAGATGATGATGGCCATGGTGATGTTGATGGCGACGGTGGTGATCGATGATGCTGGCGCTGATGCTGATGATGATAACGGTGGTACAGTTGACTGTGATGGTGATATTGTGGGTACAACTATTCGTATGATGATGCTGACATTGATTGCAGTGGTAGTGGTTGTGATGCATGGTGGTGATAGTAACTATGATGATGATGATGGTGGTGATGATGATGATCATGCTAATGATGATGCTTGTGATGATTATGAAGATAATTATGGTTAGGTTGTTGGTGAAGATGCTGGTTAACATGATGATGCCAATGATGATGATGATGACGACGATGATGCTGATGACAATGATGATGATGATAGTGATGATGGTGATGATGATGATGATGCTGATGATGATGATGCTGATGATGGTGATGCGGACGGTGAATATGGTATGGATGCTGATGCTCATGCCGATGCAGATGAGAAACCTGGTAATGCTGCTGGTGTTGTTGATAATAATGGTGGTGATGATGTTGACGATGCTGCTGGTGCTGAGGACTATGATGGAAAAAGGAGGAGGAGGCGGAGGGCGGAGGAGGAGGAGGAGGAGGAGGAGGAGGAGGAGGAGTAGGAGGAGGAGGAGGCGGGGCGGAGGAGGAGGGTGACGGAGGAGGGCGGAGGAGGGTGGAGGCGGTGAGTGATGGAGGGCGGAGGAGGAGGAGGAGGAGGCGGAGGAGGAGGCGGAGGAGGAGGGAGGAGGTGGCGATGCACGGGCAGGGCAGCTGCCCCCGGCGCGGCGGACGCGGAGCCTCGCGAGCGAGGTGGGGCCCCGCCTGGGCGCGGCCTGCGCGGGCGCGCGCGGGCCGTCTCCTCGCAGTAGGGCGAGCCGCGCGGCGGGGCGTCGTCCAGCAGCGTGCCGCCGCCGCCCCAGGCCATGCGCCCCACCCAAAGGCCCCCGGCTGGACGAGCGCGCTCCACGACCCGCAAGGTAACTACTCGCAGGTGGCCTAGGTGCGCCACGGTTGGATGGACGGCGCACGACTTACACAGAGGGAGACAGACCTTTTCTCGGACGCTTGCGAGTAGGCACCTCGCGAGCAGCGGAACGCGCTCGGTGATCAGCAGGTGCGTCAGCTGACCACCTCACCCGTCCCGGCCGGGCTCGTGCTGCGCCGAGGGTCGGCCCTGAGATCCGACGCTTCGAACAAAAGTCTTGACTGGACAGGAGCTGGAAGCGCCGGTGTGGTTCATGGGGCACGCAGAGTGGGGGAAAGAAGAGAAGGACGATGGCGACGACAGGGCGTTGGACGACGAGGCTGACGGCGCGGATGACGGGGAAGGCAGCGAGGAATGCAGGAGGACAACGAGTAGGAAGACAAGGACAAGATCATGGAGGAACCCGAGGAGGAACGAAGCGGAAGAGGAGGAGGACGACGACGACAAAGGAGGGCGGTAATGAGACGAGGCAAATGACGTCCAAGGGTCGGCCTTGAGATCTCACGCCTCCCAGAAAATGCAACACATCGGCAAATCACGCCCAGAGCCCTAGACCCCATCTCTCCGTGGCATCTTTCGCGCCGGATCGACCCGTGATGGACCCCGGGGCCCGCATCGGGGCGAACACGCACAGCGGGGAGAAAAAACGCAACGCGGGGAACCAAAGGCTCAAAGGGGTGTCGGTGTCTGCAGACATCCGTCCTGTGGGCCCAGGGAGGAGGAGCAGGAGGAGGAGGAGGAGGAGGAGGAGGAGGAGGGAGAAGAAGGAGGAGAAGGAGGATGATGATGAGGAGGGAGGAGGAGGAGGAGGAGGAGGAGGAGGAGGAGGAGGGAGGAGGAGGAGAGGAGAGGAGGAGGGATTTGAGGCGGAGGAGGAGGAGGAAAAGGACAGGCAGGTCTGGCCACGTATGTCAGATGTCAGCACGCCCGATCCTGTGGACCCAGGATGGGCCCAGGCAGGATCGGCGAGGCGATCCACCAGCCCTCCCCCCGAGCCGCTGCCGCAGGCGCCGCCAAGCGGCCTGGCCCCCCCCTATCACAGTTAGAGCCGCGGCGGCAGGAGTAGGATCGAGATCCTTCGGGAGAGGGAGAGATATCGATACCGCTGCTCGTCCTGGAAAGTCCTCGTCGCCACGGGTGGGCCTGCGCTGTGTGAATGGACATATAGCTGCTGACATACATGCATGTAAAGATCGACACACACACATATATATATATATATATTATATATATATACGCACGCATTTATTACTATTACTTATATATATATATAAACACAAATGGCACGTGTGTGCCCAGGCTCATACAACAAACTGAAAGGTCGTTTGGAGCAGGAAGACACCATGACGGGGGGATCGGAGATGGAGAAGGGGAAGCGGGGTTGCCACACCTTGCGATGTGTGTACCACGGGCCCCCAGGAAGCCTCAGGAGGCCCGACCAGGATGCCGGAAAACATTCCAGGAGGCCCCAGGAGGGGTCGTCCGGAATCGAGGTTGCGAGGATGTCCATGGAGGCCTCAGGAGGCCCGACCAGGAGGCTGCATGAAGCTCCAGGAGGCCGAAGGAGAGTACGTCTGGGCTCGAAGTTGCGAGGATATCCATGAAGGCCACAAGAGGCTCCAGAAGGCCCGACCAAGAGACCACAGGCCCAAGGAGGCCCCAGGAGGCCCCAGGAGGTTCCAGGCCTCCAGGAGGCTCCGAGGCGGGGTCTGGGATACCAGAAGGTACGTCGGGTCTCAGGCGAAACCGCCATTATTTGAGAATCGGGGTCAAAGTTACATTGTGTTTTTGAAGGTTTTATTCCCTACCTAGGCTCTGCCTAGAGGGTTCTTACTCTCTTAGCTTAAAGGGGCCGGGCAGTGCTACACGCCCCGGGCGGTTCCCCCGGTCCCCGCCCCGCGGTTCCCCCAGTCGCGCCCCCTTAGCTTGGCTTAGCTTATCTCGTCTTAGCTTAGCTTGGCTTAGCTCAGCTTGGCTTAGCTTAGCTTAGCTTGGCTTACCTTAGCTTAGCTTAGCTTAGCTTAGCCTAGCTTAGCCTAATGTAGCTTAGCTTAGCGTCGCATAGCATAGCATGGCATAGCATAGCACAGCATAGCATACCATAGCACAGTATTGCATAGCATAGCTTGGCATAGCTTAGCATAGCGCCCCCTTAGCTTGGCTTAGCTTATCTCGTCTTAGCTTAGCTTGGCATATGTCAGCTTATATTTAGCTTAGCTTGGGCTTAACATTAGCTTAGCTTTAGCTTAGCTTTAACTTAGCTTCAACTTAGCTGTAGCATAGCTTTAGTTTAGCTTTAGCTTAGCGTCAGCTTAGCTTCAGCTTAGCTCTAGCTTAGCTTTAATGTAGCTTCAGCTTAGCTTTAGCTTAGCTTCAGCTTAGCTGTAGCTTAGCTTTAGCTCAGCTTTAGCTTGGCGTTGGCGTTAGCTTAGCTTTAGCTTAGCTTTAGCTTAGCTTTAGCTTAGCTTTAGCTTAGCTTTAGCTTAGCTTTAGCTTAGCTTTAGCTTAGCTTTAGCTTAGCTTTAGCTTAGATTTACAGTTACTAATGCTGCTTTCCTAGGGGCTCCAACTCCTAGGTAGGGTCGCACTGGGATAATGTTATAATGTTGAAATTCCGATGTGTTTTTGGACCCTGGCGTCACGATCTGTGTGAGGGGTGCCACCGATTTTCAGAATTTTGAGGATGTTCCTAGCGAAACGGCCAGACACATCGCGGACGCGGCGCGGCCTTCAATTCATCGCCACTGAGCTCCCTCGGAGAGGTGCGTATGATGATATTTATAAACCAGAGAAAGAGAGAGAGAGAGAGAGAGAGAGAACAAAAAAAAAAAAAAAAACGCGCGACCTGCTCTTCCTCCTCATCATGCTCTTCCCGCATCCTGCCCGTCGCTCCTCCTCCGCCTGATCCACTTTGGCCGCAAAGAGGCTCGCCTCGAGCGCCTCCACCCGGTCGATGAGGCTCGGCATCTCCTGAAAGGACAGAGGAGGAGAGTGACGACCAGTAAGAAGAATCCCCCTCTGCCTCGCCCTACCCTCTGCCAGTGGAAGAGCCTTGGCAAGACAGGAGGAGGAGGAGGAACAGGAGGAAGAAGAGGAGGAGGAGGAAGAGGAAGAGGAGGAGGAGGAGGGAGGAGGAGGAGGAGGAGGAGGAGGCGGCGGCGGCGGCGTAGGGAATGAAGGGGCAGGCATCGCAGCACGGCGAGGAGGAGGCTGCGGAGGCGGGGCGGCGCCTGCAGAAAGCATGGCAGAGGAGGGAGAGCGAGAAAGAGCTAACGGGAGAGAGTGGGAGAGAAAGGGAACGTGTATACACACACGTAGACATAACACGTGTCCCGAATCTCATTAACATTGGGGAGGGAAAGGGAAGGCAACAAGTAAGCAAGCAACGACACACACATATATATATATATATATGTATACATACATATGGGGAGAGTGTGATCCAGGTATTAAGGAATGAGAGCGGGAATTAAGTTTGAGCGGGGCGAGGGCGAGAAGGACGAGGGCAAGGAGGGCAAGAAGGACGACACCGAGGGGCGCGAGAGGAAGCTGCGGAACAATAATCTACGAGATGCGAACAGAAGATACACGAACACGAAGACGGTAAAGAGGAGAACCAACAGGAAGGAAGGGGAGGAGGATGGATGGCATCAGCAGGGCAACGACGACGAGGATGGGGTGGAAGAGGAAGGCAACGCCTAGAAGGAATCTGTCGCCGTCCCTCCTGGCCTGCCGAGGCGTTGTAGAATGTCGGTGGGCTGTCTGGCAGGCTTCCTGTAAGACTGTTAGGCCTCCCGCCCCTCTCGCCGCACTCTGTCAGCTGACGGGCTCCGGAACTCGTCATCGCTCGGACGTCCATTCCCTGTGTTTTTTTTATCGGTTTCGCGCGTGGTTCTGTCGCCGAATGATGATCAGGGATGCAGCTCGATGGCCCTCGCCGAAGGAAAAATGCACACGTCCGAGCGATGCCAAGGGAAGCCCTGAACCCAGACGTGCTGTCCTCTCTCGCAGCCCTCCGCCGAGGCGGAGGGGACAGCTCCCCCGCGATCCTCGGGGGGGCAGGTCTCGCCCCGCCCTCCCCCGCTCCCGAGGACACCTGCGCGCCCCGGCGCCGATGCAAGAGAGGGCCCAGGGACGCGCACAAATAAATAGGCACAGATCCCAGCCCCAGACCCCCTCGAGTACTGAAAAAAATCACGACGGGAGGTTTTTCCTAATTTTCGGCCTCCGGGGGCCCTCACCGGGCCTCGGGAGCGTCAAAAAACGACTCAGGATGCAAAGCCGGTCCCGGGGAAGGGGTCGAGACCTCGGGGGGTCGACGTCATTAAAAAAATCATGACGTCGGGGGTCTGGGTACATAGGCACAGATCCCAGCAGCCCCTGCCTGCTCCAGTATGTTTGCTGGGTCTTCGTCAGCCCCCTCACTTCCCAGATGTTGCCCATGTTTTTCCCAGGGGTCGACGATGATGATCGTGCCTGCGTGCTCTTTTCTCCTCCTGGGCCGGCCCTGGCGGCCATCGAGGCCGCCGGGATGGGCCAACCTTTCGGCGGCGCGCCCGGGGGGGAAGCGAGACAAGGCGGGCCTTCTCAGACGGCTCGGAAGTCCCCCGGCCTGCTGCAAAGTTTTCGAAGCCTGCCCCGAAGACGCAGAACACTTCGAAGAAGCCGCAGAAGGCGCGAGGGCTTCTGAGAAGCCCCGCCGCCTTCTGGGAAGGCCTTGTCCTTCTCGTTCCCTCCCCTCGCGCGCCGCCGAACACTGTGTCAGAAGGAGGGCCCCACTGGGCGCCGACGGAGCCCTAGGAGGCTTCCAGCACAGGAAAGCGAGGGCCCGAAGAGATTATCTTCGGGCCCATTTTTGGAAGCCTTGAAGGCTTCCAATACAAGAAGATATTATCTTCGGGCCCGAAGATATTCCGCTTTGTTGTATTGGAAGCCTTGAAGGCTTCCAATACTGCAAAGAGAAGGCCCAGGAGAGCAAAATCACTGAAAACCCAAAGCGGGAATCTGGAGCCGACCAGCCCAGAATCCTTCCAATCCAAGAAGCCTTCTGAGGCCCCAGAGGAGCCGAATGAGGGCCTCTAGACGCCTCACCAAGTGGCCAGAGGCACACTGCCCCTGGACAGCAGGGGCCCGCCCACAGGAAGCCTCCCACAAGAAACCCAGCCCTGAGACCCTGGAAACGGCAAGGCCGTTTTTTTACCGGTTCCGTCTTGCCGTTGACTTTGCCGGTTCCGACGCCGTTTGTTCACCGGTTCCGCGTCGCGGTTTTTTGACCGGTTCCGGCTCCGGTTCCAATCCTGGAGCCGTTTTTTTTGCCGTTTCCGGTCGCCGTTTTTTTGCCGTTTCCATTTTCAAGGGGCATTATTATGGAAACGGTGAAAAAACGGCCCCGCCGTTTCCAGGGCCCACAAAGCCCAGGGCGTCCATTGACTGTTGGGGTGTGTGAGCGTCACGCTCCCCATAGCAAAACCATCGGGGCCCAGGACACCCGGGGCACCCTGGAGGCAAGCAGGGTGTGTCTTGGCGTGGGTCCCCGCTGTGCTCCTGCCTACGCGCTGCCTCAGCTTCACGCCACCAGCCTGCATCGCGCCCACCTCTATGTCATAGGGTGAGGCATGTGGTGCACTTCGGCTTTTCTTGCCGAGCGATGACAGCGAAATGTTGCTGTCGCTCTCAGGAGAGGCGCTCCGAAGAGGCCTCTTGCCACATGGCCCCGAGCATCAAATGTCTCCCAAGATCTCGCCGTGAATATTTCCTTTGCGCAGCTCTTCCACACCACCCTGCTCCCCTCCTTCAAATGGTGTGTCCGTTGGTCCCAGGTGATGTGCTCCTGCCGCGCCACAAGAAACACCCAACAGACCCGAAGAGGCCCCCAAGAGAGGTCCGCAAGAGGCCCCTGGAGGTTCCCCAAAAGGCCTCACAAAGGCCTCACCCTCTCCCGTCTTCTTGGGGTCGGCGGAATGGCGCAAATAAGCTAGCATCACAGCTAGCATCACAGGGGAGTGGCTCTTCTGAGGGCCTCTCGAATAAGCTAGCATCACAGCCCAAAGAGACTCCCCAAACGGCCGAGATGGTCGAGGAGGAGGAGGATGCGAGCGTGCCCAGGTGAGTGCGCCGCTGCAGCCCCAAGCTCTGAATGCGGCGCCTGCTGAGATGTTGGACGGGGCAGGGACGACAACGCGCCCGCCAGCGCCGCACAGCGAGGACGAGGACGAAAGGGCAAAGCAGAGGGCGGAGGAGGAGCAGGGGAACGGATCGGGTCTGGTCGGAGCTTCAGGAGTCTGAGTTATCTCGGCGGGGGCTCGAGCAAACTGGCGCTCCTCCTGGAGCGCCAGCCAACGACTGCCAACAGTTAACCGTCCGGAGCCCGAGGAGCGCCCATGGCATCCTTGGGTCACTGGACCCTGTTGGGGACTCGTGGGCTCTAGAGCGGTCCCTTCTCACTAGAGCTGTGAAGGCAAAATGCTTGGGGCCGTCACCCCGTCGGCCGCCAAAACTGAACACAACATATTGAAATCCTCAGGCCCTCGGAACCGTGCCCTGAGCTCGCGCCTGCACTAAAGCTGCCTCTAGCTGCTTGCGTTTCCCGAGCCTTTCCAGAAGCTCTTGGCCCGCACGCTCCCTGATGTTGTCATGGCTCGGAGCCAACCAGTGTAAGCTTGGGTGGAGGAGGCCAGGTCTCAGGAGGCAAGTGGGGGAAGGTTTCGGAGCAGGAGGAGAGGAGGAGGAAGGGTGGGAGGGGAAAGAGGGGGAGGAGCGGGCTGGGCAGGGAGGAGGAGGAGGAGGTGGAGAAGGAGGAGGTGAAGGAGGAGGAGGAGGAGGAGGAGGAGGAGGAGGAGGAGGAGGAGGGGGAGGAGGGGGAGGAGGCGGAGGATGGGGAGGAGGAGGAGGACGGGCAAAGCAAAGGGGCAGGGACAAGAGGAGGAGGGTGGAGGAGGAGACGAGCGCACCCAGTGAGGAGGAGGAGGAGAAAGGATGCTCAGGAGACACCCCCCTCTGGAGCCGTGGCTCCCGCAGCTCTGCGGTCATGTCTGCCTGGCGGCGGGCGCGCCACGTCCTCCTCGTCCGCGCCGTCGCCGCCGTGACCGTCGTCCCCGCAGTGGCCGCACACCACAAAACAGACCAGCAGCAACGACTAGCTCGCCTTCGAGCGATCCCCACCCCCGAGGGCGCGAGGCGGATCCCCAGCCCCCAGGGAGCACGTCCACCAGGCATGCGCGCGCGACGACGCGCGCGCGTGCAATTCGTCCCGTCTTCTGCAAAGGATTCTCGCGACAGCACGCGCGGAAGGGTGTTCTTGCGATTCCCGACATGCGCGTGGGAGAGGCCAGTTTGGTTCAATTGTATGAACATGTTGGAAGCCGATGGTTTTCTTCAGAATTCGCAAGAGCGCGCCCGCAAGCTTTTGTTGAAAACCTTTGTTGCGAGCCCATGCGCTCTTATATGTTTTCGAGACACTTGAGTTTGACATCCTTACGCAACCTAAAGTTGTTGAAATATTACAGCATGCGCGGGCGACGACGAGCGTGCGCTGTTCTTCCGATTGTTTGCAAGGGTTTCTTGGGCACGGATCAGTTTCAATCAACGAGTGCGCGCGCAGAATATTTTCTGCAGAGGATGAGGCGGGGAGTACCGACTTGGCTGGGATGCCACGGATTTATACCTTGGATCCACGAGTCCACACCTTGGATAGACGATGGGGCAGATCCGTATGCAAATCGCGATACGCGGAGCGGTCCCGTGAAGTCCGGGGGGGGGAGGGGGGGAGAGTCTATCTTCCTTTTGGCAAGGAGAACCCATGATCGGGAGCGGCCAAGAGGGGGGTGTCCAAGAGGGGGGGGTGCAAATCATGACCGGCGGCATGTGCGCGGCCCAGCGGGGGGGCCAGGGACGTCATGAAACAGGAAGAGGCGCCCTGAGATCTGGGCAAATATCATGGCCCCCGCCATGAGATCCACCCCCCCTAGGTCATGAACCCCCCCCTCTTTTCCGCCCCCGAACTGTGGCGCAGTCTCTGCGGGGCCCTCTGGGCGGCGACGGGGCGGCGCCGGGGCGGCGTCGGCAGGGCACGGGGCCGCCGCGCCGACGCGCGGGCCCAGGCGACGGGAAGGGCGACGGGGCGGCACGGCGCCGCCACGACCGACACGCAGGCCCGGCTCCGCAGACCAGGAGCCCAAACCCCTGAGTGTAAGCACAAAGTTTGGGGAATGGCTCCTCCTCCTCCTCCTCTTCCTCCTCCTCCTCCTCCTCCTCCTCCGCTTCCTCCTCCCACTCCTAGCCCTTTCGATCAGGGTCGGCGGCACCGGCCGTCATGCCTCTCCAATAGCTCCTCCCTGTCGCACACCGAGACGTGTCGGGAAAGTCGGCCCGCCATCACCACAAGGACGCGCGATGAGGATGCCAGGGGCCTTGGGCGCCCATGTCGAAGCTCTCCGAGCGGGGCGCGGCCAACGAGTGTGGCCAAGGATGGACCGGGGAGGCAAGGCTGCAAGGGTACCCTTGGGAAGGTTGCCCCTCCTTACTGTGCGGGTTGGCTGTGGGGCGGGCTGGGCTTCTCGCCTGAGACTCCCCCACCATCTATAATCCTAGTTGAGTTGAAGGTGGCTATGGCTTCACAGATGGAGGGCGGGCCGTTTCCAAGATGTGGCTCCCGCCACAGCGCCGAGCGCATTCGTCTTGAAATTTCGGGGGGGGGGAAAACGGATGGAGAGCGGGTGGTTTTCACAACGCCGCGCGCGTCCGTCCTCACAATTCGAACGCGTTGGACGGATGGAGGGAGAGCCGTTTTCAAACTGCGGCTCTGGGCGTAGCGCCGTGCACATTCGTGTTCTACTTTTGGTAGAGCTTCACGAAAAGCAGGGCGGTTCCTTGTTCAAAATATGGCTTTCCCTTCAGCGCCGCGCACGTTCGTCTACCAAGTTTACACCAGTTACAAGGAATATCATGGTTGACGTCTCAGAAATGGTGTCTTGCCCCAGGAAATTCACTGCGTGGAGTCCCAGGACTTGCGTTCTCGCACGACTCGAGAGCGCCAGAGCGCGACAGCAACGATGATTCACGACGTTGAAGTCCCAGGAACGGTGTTTCCGCACGGTTGAAGATTTCCACACGGTTACCTTCAAACGGGCCACCTCCCGCAGTGAAAACAAATCCTTGTGGGGACCTGTGAAGGGAGAATTTGAAGGCGGAGGGAGGGTTTATTGCAACATGGTTGATGCGTCTTGGGTTTGCACAGGTCATCCTCCTATTCATCCCCCTCCTCCTCCCCCTCCTTCTCTTGGCCGTCGTCCTCCTAGTGCCCCTCGCCGCCTCCTCGATTATCCTAGTCCACATCCTCCCTCCTCCTTTGCCATCTCGTCGTCCACATCCTCATCTTCCTGCTCCTCGCGATCCTCCGTCTCTCAGACCCCCTCCTTCTCCTTCTCGTCATCATCACTGTGGTCTTCCCGGTTCCCTGTTTCTCCCCCCTCCTGCCCCGCAAGAAACTGTGCAGATATCCCAACGTCGTCCCCCCTTCTTCTGCGTCCTCGTCTTCCTCGTCCTTTTGGCCCTCCTCATCATCCTCATCCTCATCGCCATCGTCCACCACTTGTCGCCGTCATCATGCGACTCTGCCTCTTTCCCCCGTTGTCGTCGTTGTAGTCGTTGTCGTCGTCGTCGTCATCCTCCCCCGACGGCGACGACGACCGGAACCGCGACGGCCACGATAGCGTCAACGACGACGACGACGACGACGACGACGGCCACGACGACCACGACGTTGATGAGGACGACGCCGACGACCACCACCGCGAGGACCACGAGGGCGCCGACGGCGAAAAAAGCGACCTGGCATCCACCGATACGACCGTTCAACCCGCGATCCAAGAAGGCACCACCGCTTACAGTACCCGGGGGTAGTTTTTGCGCCCCCGAGCCATGTTGACCATCCTGGGGCCCGATGGCGGGCCCCAGATGCCGAGATCGAGGAAAAGCGCCCAGACTGAATGATCCTGGCGACGGGCCCAACCACACGCAGTTGTGGGCACGGCATGATGAAGAAAGCTTTCGGCGGAGCTCCCTGTGGGGCCACGAATACCCTGCCACTGCCCTTTCGGTGGAATGAGGCGGGAGCGCCCTGCGAACCCTGCCAGTGCGCCATCGGTGGAGCTCCAGATGGACGAAACGTGTGAGGAGTGTGCCGACATGGGGCGGGGCCGCCATGCGAACCCTGCCACTGGGGCATTCTGCCGGGCCCCCTATGGAGCCACGAAACGTGTCAGGGGTGTGCCGAAATGGGTTGGGGCCGCCATGCGAACCCTGCCACTGGGGCATTCTGCTGGGCCCCCTTTGGAGCGACAAAAAAGAGTCAGGGGTGTGCCGAAATGGGGCGGGGCCGCCATGCGAACCCTGCCACTGGGGCATTCTGCCAGGCCCCCTATGGAGCCACGAAACGTGTCAGGGGTGTGCTGGGGAGGTCCAGTTCGGGCTCAAACGTGAAGCCTGGGGTTTGGAGGGATTGCCGGCCGCGACCCCTTGAAAGGGCCTTCTGGGGATTCTGGGCCTGGATGGGTCTGTGACAGCACCAACTGGCAACCACAGAAACAAGCCATGCAAACCTGACGCGATACACCGCCCCGCGCCCCCAAAAAAAATTCAAAGCAGCAAAAAATACCCAATCGATCGGGAATCAAACCAAAAAAAAAAAAACGATGGGCGACCACAATCAACACTCACAAAAAAATCATGAGATCGATCACTGACCGCCTATCGAACAAAACAAAAATAAAAAAAAACATAAATGATACTGTTCACTTCGCCCCGACCAGAAAAACGAAAATGAAAAAAATGACTGTGATAATTGTCACCTCCTTCCGCCCAGAAAAACGAAAATGAAAAAAAACAACGGTGATAATGACCACCTCGTTCCGACCAGAAAAACGAAAATACAAAAACCACCAGTGATAATGGTCACATTGTTTCAGCCAGAAGGGCGAAACTGAAACAAAACAGCAGTACACGTGAAACACATTTTCAAACAAGAATGATCTCACTCACCCCACCACCCAGCCCCCAGGAAAAAAAAACACAAAAAACGATGGACAACTCGCTCGGACAATTCAAAGAAAATTGAAAACATGAAACCCAAATAATGGGTGACCAGACGAAAATGAGACAAGTAAATGTGAAAAAGCTCTCGCCGCCCTCAGAAGAACAACCAACAAACAAACCAAGTATTATGTTATCAAACACATACATAACAAGAAACCTGTGAACGCACTTCTCTGCCCCCCATCAAAACATACACACACACACGCACACACACGCACACACACACACACACACGCACACCGAAAACAAGATGGGCCAACGCGAGAAACAATACACAACATCAAGATAATACCACCTACCGCAGTCGCACACCACGTGACAAAAGCGAATCAGAGTGATTCGCCCACCCGCCCACCAACGGCCCCCCCTACACAAAACCAACAAACAAATAGTGATGTCCAGACGCAGCATCGAGCTACACAGTGACGACGCCCCCCCTCTCCCCTCCGCCCCTACAACACTTCCAGAACATGACAAATAATTGAGTACGATAACGCTAACCGTCACGCCTGAAAAAAATGAGAACACCCCCCGCCCTCACACCCCACCCCCACAACAGATCACAAATGCCAAGCGTGAAAACGTCCACGCCAACCATTCCCCAACGAACAAAGCATATCAGAGGGTGAGGATGTCCACCACAACCACCAACCTCACACATAAAAAAAAACAGCACCATGAAGAATGCTGATGGCCCCCCCTCACCTGACCGCCAACAAAAAACAACACAACCATCCAAAGAGTGGTGATGCCCCCCCCTGGAAATGCGAAGGGGAGGGGGGGGAGCGGGGAGCGTAAATAGTGCACTTGTCCTCTCACCCCGGAAGGCCCCCCACCCACTCCTTACCACTCAAGCAACAACGACATGACAACACCACCAACAAAAAACAATGGACTTCCTCTTCCTCCCACTCCTCACACGATGCGCCAGCACATCGATCGAACAGACCGTGCTAAAACGCACGCGATCGCTCCATAATATGGCGAGTGTACCTCCTCACTCCTCCTCCTCCTCGTCGCCCCCCTGCTCCTCCCATTCAGACCCCTCGCAGTGCGCATCTCTTCGCCGCGCCTCGCCGCACCTTCGTGGCCTTTTGGCTAAGGGTCGCGCCATAGCGCGCTGCGGCGCGCGGGCATGGACGCCGCAGCCCGCCTGCGGGCAGCGCTGGCGCCCTGGCAGCAGGTCGGCCCGGCTTCCTCCGCGCCCGTTCTCTGCGAGGCGGGGTGCCGTGCCGTCCTGGCGAGCTTTGGGGCCAGATGGGGCCGGTTGTTGCCTCAGTCTACGGTCACGGCAACAACTCCCTTCCGCCATCCTTCCCTCCCTCTCTGCTTACCCGTCCTTCCCCCTCACGGCCCTCAGTGCACCGGGAGAGGGCTTCACGGTGTTAGGCAATGTGGCTTGCCAATCTCTAAGGTTTGCTGACGTGCTCCAGGGATATCGTGCCCCCCGCCCTGGGTTCTATCACGTGGAGGGGGTGTACGAGGTCGTGCGACGGCTTGGGCACCGCGTCGAGGCGCGCGGCGCTGATGTGTGTACCCGACATCCCTTCTCCAGTTCCTCTTCTGGCTCCAGCTCCTGCTCCTCCCTCCTGCTTCTCCTCCTCCTCCTTCTCCTCCTCCGCCTCAGGCACCTCCAGCACCTCCAGCACCTCAGGCACCAGCCATCATCGTCGATTCTGGCAGCGAGGGAGAGGAGCAAGAAGAGGGCGGCGTTGGCGGCGAGGTCGTGGCCAGCCAACCCGTGGGCCCCGTCGGCGGTGCCCAGATTGTCGCCCTCGGGGCCCTCGAGACTAGGCTGTCCAGGCTGTCTAGGGACGAGTTGCTTCAGCTAGCAGTTCAACAGCAGCTTCAGCTTGACAGGCATTGAGATGCTCGTTCTGGGGACCTTCCTCCATCGTCGACCCTTCGTCGACTCGAGTCGAGAAGTGAGTCGAACTAAAAAAAACTAAGCTCGAACTATGGTCGAACTCGATTCGAACATAACCGTTAGGTGGACCCCAGGCAGGTCACCAAAACGAACATCTAATTATCGTGTGGAATGTCGTGAGCTCAAGGGGAAAGTCAAACAGCTCGGGCAACAATTGCGTAGGCAGGGCAAGGCGAACCTACAGCGTGCTCGGAGGGCGAACAAGTTGGCCGTCATCAAGCCCTCCAAGCTGTGGCTTGACATTCGGCGCCGCAAGGCTAGCAGCGACCTCTCCTGGCTGTCGGTGCCGAGCTTACTGGCTACAGGTATCAGGCGCAACCTTGGAAATTGCAGCAGTCGTGGCTTCGGTTTAGCCTCTGGCTGTGCGGTTTCGAAGCAGGCCGTTTCGGGTAGCAACTACGTGGGGGGAGGTGGTGACCATTTATTCCAACCTCGCCCGCGGGGGAAACTGCGACGGTGGCCAGCGAGCCCCGCATCCAGGGCTTCCAGGCTTGATCGGGAAAACGGCGAGGTCGTTCGTAATAGTGTTTGGCACCTTTGCAGACGGTTTGCAGAGCCGAGCTGATGACCGATGCAGCGTCGGTGTGCCGTGCCCGGGCGTTCTACATGGAGCTGAGGCGCTCAACTGCTCTCGACTACACGGTGGGTGGGGTGGGCAGGTGGGCAGGGGCATGGAGGATTGAGGGAGGTGGTTGGACCAGCGGGAGTGGAGGGCAAGGCCGAAGATGTTCCGAGGATGGGGCATTGAGGTGAGCACGCCTGCTACATTGGACATTTCACGCATCTCCGCGGACACGATGGATGTGTCGGCCCTCATGAACGTGCCGAGCTTATCGGTTGGCGTCGGAGCCAGCGCTGTCGGTGAGGCTGGTTCCCCTGCAGGTGCAATGGTTCCCTGTATCGGCTCCCCTTGTGAGCCCCAGCATCGGGTCGACGTCGACCCAGTCACCACGCACTTCAACTGCATCCTACATACGATCAAATCGGACGCAACCAACAGCAATTGTTGGCAAAAGCAAAAGGTCCGGGGTTGCAAAGTCGCCACCACGTACTTTGACATGTCCGCGCTCGGGCAAGAGATTTCTGATGAATTTCGGGTGGGCTGGTGGCACAGGTGTATCAGACAGCAAATCAAGACCTGCGACTTGACAGCAGTATGCGGGGGCACTGGCGAAGATGCACTGGCCATGATCGTGAAGCAGATCGGATCGATAGGTTGTCCTGTATGGTCTGACGTGATTCGCAGCATGGAGGTCGCCACGGAGGCTGGCGACTTCCTCCACTTCAGGGATCAGGAGCGTTTTCGGGCATCCGCCTCTGGCCCTCCCAGCTGGCGCCCCAGACCCCCAGAATGGATGGATGGCGGATGGAGGACGGCTCATGAAATACAATGCCCGAACCGATGTGTCCCAGGTTGCTTCAGTTCCGCCCCGCCTCCTGGCCCCAAGATAGCCCGACGAGGAAGGCCCATGGAGGGCCAACCGGCGGGTGTTTGAAAATGTTCCAACAGCTTCATGGATACTTTCAGTGCACCGACGCCGGCCCCGACGAAGTGGCCGCAGGTAAACTATTGGGGACTATTTTACTGCCGCACTCCAAGATCCTCCACCACCGTGGGAATTGCCTTAAACACCAGGGGCACCTTGGCGTTAAAGGCGGCATGGAGGGGCTCGACGAGACCCTGAAGGAGTTAGACATAAAATGGAAATATTTCAGCACGCTGGACAGCTATACGTTCAAAGGGCAGGGATGCAGGAGGGAAGGAGGGATATGGAGTAGATGGAGCATTGAGAAACTGTGAGCCCTCGTGGGACTGGACTGGTCTCTGCGTCTCCGGTGGTTCTGTGTGACGGTTTGTTAGCCACATGGGCCCCGTGGGCTCAGCTGTTTGTGGGTGTGGGTGGGTGGGCCCTTCAGGCCAAGATGTGCAACCTCAGTCGGGACAAGGCGAGGGCCCTTCACCAGGTGTGGGTCGACGAGCACGGTGCCCCCGATGCAGTGTGCGTATCATGCATCAGCCCGAGGTGTCTCAGCGGGCGCTGGAACTCAGTGTCCACGGCTGAGCGCTACTACATGGCCATGGGTCGCACTCCTTTAGAGCGTAGGAACAAGTTCATGGCAGTGGCCACTCGTGTGTTTGGACCTGGGCCGTCTGCGGGCAGAGCAAGAGGAGGAGGAAGAGGCGCTGGCCGAGGAAGACGGGGAGGCCGCCAGGGGCGGAAGGGCGGCGGCCGCGGCGTGGAGCCAGAGAGCAGCGAGGCTGCCGAAGCCGATGCTGCATCCCATGCGCTGGTTGGTGCGGACGTTGCCTTACATCTGGATGAATCCAAAGCTTATACGATGAAAATTGGCCAATGGAGGACACGGGAGCTTAATCAAACAAGCGAGCGAGCAAGCTTAGCAAGCCCGATGCCCAGCCCCGAAACCAGCCCGACCATCCCAGACAGCCTATGTCATAGCGTACCCGCCCCGTTGAGAAGGAGAGACGTGCTCGATGCAGGGGCCGACATCATGCTCTGGTGCGTAATGCAGCTCGCCAACAAGTCGAGATCCCCGATCGACCATTTTTTCCACTGGCTTTCGGGCCAAAAGGCATTGGGCGTTCCAGGGAATGGGAGAGGATGGACAGGATAATGAAACGGAGGCCCAGGAGGAGCGTCAGGAAGGATGAACGACGGAGGGAGGAGAGGATACGAAGAAAGACTGGTCACGGGGGTAGTGGGTGGCCTCTGGCACGCAGGCTGGCAGTCATCAGATGTTGCACGCTTTGGAAGACAAGCCTCTGTTCCGGCTCGTGAACGGGCAATTAGATGTCTTCGCCAGCGAGTTTTGCAATATCCTCACATCTGGAGAAATGACCCTGGACTCAGACACAATGGACGCTGTTTCGATCTCTGGACACTTCGCGCTGGCGCGCATCAGAGTCGGACTGCTGTTGTTCCATTTCTGCTCGTTCTGGCGACGTATCCGGCGCCCGTTGCTGAGGTGGCCGCGTCTGTCTGAGCGCGCCGAAATGTCGGGGCCCCAGGAGATCCCAGCCCGTCGGGAGGCTCATCAGAGGAGCCAAAAATATGCATTCCCAGGTGGCCGTATCGCCTACTCGGCATGCTACGCCGACACCCGTATCAGCAGTGCCAGGCTCGAAGCGCTATCGCTACCGAGGTGATGAGCTTGCCAGATGACAGGTGCGAAACTACTGTTTACAAGTTGCGACAGCTCTGCCCCAATGATTTCAAGACGGCGTCGGAGACTGGCTTACTCGGGTGGGGCGGGCACTGGACCAAATCCTGGGGATGGGGGGATGGTCCACTCCATGAGAGGAGGGAGGAGGAGACGGGGAGAGTTAAGGGATGGGGACATGTCGAAGGGGTGATGATGATGACGATGATGATGACGATGATGATGATGATGCTGATGATGATGATGATGTTGATGATGACGGTGGGGAAGGATGATGAACAACGACGTCTTGACCCCATCCCCCTGGTAGGCCCAAGCTGTACGTTCTGCTGACTAGCATTGGGCATCACCTCGAAATAGATACGGAGGACATGGAGGGGTACAACAGTTTGATCAAAACACAGGCGGGCCACGCCCCGCGTATATCTGCTGACCTATTGAACGCCAGGGTGAATCTCAAAGCGGACATGGGTTTCCACACCCGCGCTGACCTCCAGCGCCCAGTCAGGCAGATCATGCAGATAGGTGTAGCCGTTCATGATAAGCTCGTGCCCTACTCGGGCCCGCAGTGCACGAAATCGGTGATGTTTGCCCCGGGCAGGTTTTCCCACGCAAAGCGCTTGCCGAATCTGCCGTCTCCACTCGACGTGTTCGAAGCAGTGAAAATTATAGATCCAGAATTGTTCCCAGATGCGAAGGCGGACGTGGCTTTGAATTGGAGTTGCGCCCACAACAAACTATTGTTGGGACATCTGTCTTCCCCCTTGGATTTCAAGCGCATGATCTGGGTCGGCTATCGTCGTGGCCCCGATGCGGCGGTGGCGGGGTCATTGTTCTTGCCCGCGGATCGTCATCGTTCTGTTCTGTTTCTGGTCCAGTGGGATATAACTGATGATGGCTTGCTGGTGCTCCCTGTGCCATTCAAAGCCTGCACGTCCATCGACTTATTCAAATCTCGGTTCGATGAGGCACACAAGGACGACTACGACGGATGTCTCGAAATTGTTACATTCGAAGTGGATTGGCGCACATGGAAGAACAGTACCCGGTCGATAACGGCCCCAAGTTGGGAAAATGGGTCCGAAGTGTGCAAGATGCTCCCCGGTCGCTCATATAGCACACGGGCGTTCCCGAACGTTTCTCAGGCATACACGAAGCGATTTTACGCACTGATGGACAAAGGCTGCGACGATATCCTGGTTGATCTGAGGGACGCGATCGCGGGCGATGTCGAGGATGACGAGGCGGGGGCGGGGGAGCAGCATATCATTGCAGCCGCGGCCGATGAGATCGGGGAAGCCGTCGTTGATGCTCACGAGGATTCCGAATCCCTCTCCTGCTCGTCTGCCCCTCTCTTGTTCGTTGTTCGGCCCATAAACCACAGGCCCCCCTCCCGCACGGAGGCCCGACACGAGGCCCGAACGTTTGAACAGGGGGGGCGGGCTGGAATGTTGCACCACCTCTGACCCTCTGGCCCCACGAACAGAGGACGCACTATTGCGAGCTGCTGACGAAGACGGTGATATCACTGAGGATACGTTGATTGGGGCGGCATCGGCAATGACGGCGGCGCAGGCAGGCGGCGACAAGGATCTGTTAGGGTGTTCAACGGTTTCTGAAGCAATTGCTTGGACGGGGGACAGGGCCCCCCACCCTTTATCTCGGGTTAGGTTAGAGTTGCGGTGACCTCGCCCAGATCAGGACATCCCAGCAGCAGAGCTCATTACTGACGCAGGGCTTCACGTTGCCCACGGCTTGCCCGTGCCGCCTCCTTCGAGCGGCGCAGTAGCTGCTCCTACCTTACCACCGCCGTTCATCCCAGAGACTGTCTTTCATGAGTGGAAGGAGGGTGCCATTGGGGGTTACAATATGCTTCAGCATCGAGCAGAAATTAACACTGGCCCCCGTCCATTGGGCCATGGCGGCGAGATGTCGTTGATTCGGCCAGATGGATATGGAAGCTTATCGTTTGTGACTTGGTTAAGGCAAGTGGGTTAGTGAAATTAATATTATTAACGACACGTGGTAGTAGTAGGTACGTAAGCAATCATGTGAACATCCCAAAGGCCGGAGGAGCTCCTGGGGCGCACCAATGCGATCGACGACACAGGGCGTTTGAAAATGGCAGCTAATTCTAAGCAGCCAACTCGTTTCCCTTCTTGTACCATCGTATTGAAAACGATTGGAATTTCCCAGGGGCGAGATAGACAACACGTACCGCCGCGAGCTGCTATTATCAAGGCAATGTTCGAGACTGCGCTGACAACCCACGTCGAGGGCGCCCCTTGCGAATCATTGCTAGCGTGCGCTGGCTGTCGCGATTTGGTCGCATGGGGCAGTGACAGAGTAATTGGCGCAGAAGTTTGCAATGTAATACTTTACCATCAGCATAAACATATAGTGAGGGGGAGGGAGAGGGCGAGATAGAGAGGTGGAGTAAACAAACACACTATGATATGGATGAACATGGAGATGGAGCCGCGGATTCACATACCGCATACGTCGGTACGTGATTCCGATGGGAGGACACATAACGGAAGAGAGAGAGAGAGAGGGAGATGCAGCTAGTCGGATCAACGATGGACCCACATATTGAGAGACACCCCATCGATTGAGGTCCTATCGGGTAGCTTGGCAGTGCCCGACACGGCGCCGCAGAAGTGCTGCTGGTGTTTGCTCTCGTGGCACCCCTCGTGCAGCAAGGAGGCAGCGTCGAAATTTGACAGTGACTTGAAGGCCCCTGACATGGCCAAGGACTGGGGCGCGATTCGAGACCACATTCCAGAGTATTTCTCGAGGCTTGGGTTGTCATTCAAATCATCGTGGTGGGCACAGGACTCCTTTGGGACGGCAGTCCTGCCAACCCCCTCCAGGGACTCCAGGCTCTTTGTAGCCCCCGCGTGTCCTTGCAGCTCCCTTCCTTTGGAACCCCAGGTGCGTCTGTGCGATGTGCAAGTCGTGGGTCCCGGTGTTCGCGGCGAGCGACGCCGTCGGTGGGAGCGGAAGTGGTGGCCCCCCCGAGGCGCGGCAATCTCCCCTTGCCCCGGGCTCGACTCGACTCGTTGGCTGTATCCCTACGCCGCCAGAAGCCGACGGAAGATTAGCGAAGCTGGCGACCGTAAATCCCCCAGCCGTCCTCCTCGGGGTGATCGGGGTCGGCCGCTGTCGGGGAGGAGAGGTCTGTCAAGTGTCCGCCCTTTGCCCCCTTCGCCGCCCGTGCCAGGCTGCCCCCGATGCCGCGCCAGCGGCGCTGGGCGACGCGGCGGCGGCGCCGCCTGCGGCGGCGGCAGCGCTGCCTTGAAGGCGCTCGGGACCTCCCGCTCTCGCTCGTTCGAGCTTTCGATTTGCTCAAGGCGCGTTCGGACACCCTGCCCCGGGGGTGCAGCCGCATCTCGACGAGAGTGGTCCGTCCGCCTCTGTCGACCGTTCCTTCCCCCCTCGGAGGGGGGGGGAATGGCTTGAACAGTGAGGTGCTGAGGTGTTGCTGCTCAGCAGGTTCTGCCTGACCACGTCACTTCAATTCGGGGGCCGTTTTCGCCGCCACCATCCCCCCCGCTCACCGGTCCCCCCTTCTCTTCTGGCATGCGCGCCCGCCTACTTCAACTCTTGCTCCACCTCCTCCTCCTCCCCCTCACGCCTCCCTCAAAATCACCCCCTGTCCACTGCCTGAGTGCGTCTTGACCAGGCTTCGGATTCAGCCGCGTGCATCCAACTTCGGCCCCATTCAGGTTAGGAGGGTACGCGCGTGCAGCTTACCGCATTTCCAGTTGCTCTGGTCGCGCACTGCGCACTCCTCCGCCTGTCCTTCTGAGCCACGCTGGCCCTTCTGTTATTCTTCCTCTTCCCCATTCCCTGCTAGCCGTTTTGGCTTTTGCGCCCCGCGGCGGTGCAGGGCGCAGGGCGGCGCCTGGCGGAGCGCGAGCGCGCGCAGGCTCGCCGCGGCACGCCCGCGGCCAACTCGAGGGGCGCAACCGAGATGGATAGCCAGTGGGGAGCATCCCGTGCATCCGAGGGCTCCGACCGACCGCCCATGCGTTCGACCGAGGCCCCCTTTGGGACCCTGGTTGGAACGCATGGGCGGGGGCCTGACTCCCAGGTGCGCGCAATGCCGACCCGAGCTATCCAACCTGTTTGCGTCCCCCGATCTTCGTCGAGGGCCGCGCCAGGGCGCGATGTCGCTGCCGCCGGCGCTCAACAGCCCGGACACGCCGCCAGGAGGCGAGTGCGACGAGGCGGCTGCGCCAACGGCGGCCGCCGCCGCGGCGGCCTCGGAGGCGGCCTCGCCCTCGGCGGCCGCGGCCTCGGCGGCCGCGCCCTCGCCGCGCGTGACGCTCATCCCGGGCACGCCGCCCGAGCTCTACATGGCGCCGCTCACGCCGCCCGTCGAGACCACGGGCTACAAGATTCAGTACCGCCTCTACTGCAAGTTCTGCCAAGACAACCGCAGGACCGAAGGGCGGCGGCGGAGGAGGTTAGGATGATGAGTGAGGAGAAGGCGGGGGGGCCGGAGGAGGTGGACGAGGAATGAACGAACTTTCTTAGCGGCGGGCGCCTATATGAGCGGCGCTGCAGGAAAAAACAGGATCGTCTGCAACGACACCAACACGTAAGCTGCCCGCGCAAGGTCGGGCGTGAGCGCCTTCGTTCCCAATGGAGCGATTCACGCTGGCGGGCCGCGTAAGCCGCGGTGTAAGGTCGCCAAGCCGTCTCGCGTAAGGCTCTTTTCTGTCGCTCATATTTGCGCATCGTCCTGGAATGCCGCCATCCCTGAGAGGATGTGTGGCCGCCCGCTCTACTCGACACACCCGTGGCGAGTCGTGTCGGCCGAGCTCGTCGAGAAGCTGCTGGCTCACGTGGGCTCCAACACGCACTCGCTCTGGTCGGTCGGCGACGAGGAGGTCATCTGGCACGGCGACGCCGTGTGGGCTGGTGCTCTAAATGCCATGCGTCCCCCATCGTGTAGGGAGAATACCCGAGGAGGGTCAGATGAAGAGGGGTGGCGTGACGCTAGCGGGATATGAGTGAGGCGCAGGATCATCATTGGGACCAAGGGACGACGGAGATGGGGGAGGTGATGATGATGGTGACGAGGAGGAGGAGGATGGTGGTGGTGGTGCAACGCTGCGATGCTGATGACGACGATGATGATGACGATGACGATGAAGATGACGATGACGATGACGATGATGATGACGATGATGATGATGATGATGATGATGATGATGATGATGATGATGATGATGAGAACGACGAGAAGACGAGAGAAGGAGGAGGCGTACGGAAAGGGCCAGACGATGGGGATGAATCCAGATCCCCATCGTGTTGATCCTTCCCAACACAACCCCCCGCTTCTTCAGGAGGAGGGGGGGGGCTGGGGAAAGGGGGGCTGGGCCCGCCACAGCCCGCCCGTGCTTTGCTCGCACAGGCGGCCCTGGCGCTTCACGGACTTCCACACCAAGTGCCTGCAGAGCAAGGTCGTCGCGACGCTTCCCGACCGTGGCGACTGGCGCGGCATGTCCGAGGGTACCGAAGATCCATCTCCCCACCCACCCCAGCGTCGCGCCGAGGATGGGTTGGGGAGGGAAGGGGAGGGTGCAGAGGGGGTACGCCGTGCCCCCTCCTCACCCTCCCTCCCTCCCCAGGTCATCTCTTCTTACCCGCGTGCGCTCCTCCTCCTCCAGCACCATCCATCCGCGCCCCCGGCGCGCATGGACGATGCGAGGACCACATGGCGCGGCGCGGGGAAGGCGGGCCAGCCGGGCCAGCCTTAGTCACATCGAGTATTGGGAGCAAGTCGTTCCAAATTTGCCGCGCGCCTGTATCATGGTTTGATGGCGTGGCAAACTCGGAACGGCGCGTGCTCCGAACACTTCGCGTGACTAGGATTGGCGCGCGGGATATCGGACTGTAGGTGGCACGAGTGGACGCTCGACGACGGCCCCTCGGACCGCGCGTGCCGGGACCTGCACCTCGAGCCGACGAAGGGCGATGCTCGGCGGGCCCTGGAGCAGAGCTGGTCCAACTTCGGCACTGCCGGCACGACGAGTGCGTTCTTTGCAGGCGCAGGGATCCCGCCCATGCACCTACGTTCACCGATCCTGGCAAGGTCAGTCCTGGGCCCTCGATCGGCGCACACGCCCTCATGGGCACGCCAGGAGGGCGAGTCCACCGATCCTGGGCTCAGACCGAACGGCCGTGCCATGATCGCCGTGTGCGTATATGCATAGTCGGGCCCCTCCTCAGGCAGCTGGGAGTGCCACGACCTGCGGCGCAAGAAGGCGGAGAAGGAGGCGGCCAAGGCCAAGGCCGCAGCGGCGGCGGCGGAGGACGCAGCGGCGGCGGCGGCGGCGGCGGCGGCGCCAGCGCCGGCGCGGTCCCCGACGGAGTACGCCCCGTCGCCGTCGACGCCCGTGGAGCCGCGGACGCCCCGCACGCCCCCGCGCTCGCGCCCGCGCTCGCGCAGCCGCCGCCGCCGTGGCTGAGGGCGCCCGCTGGCCCGGCCGAGGGACCGTCCCTCGGCCTCTTTTGCAGGCCCGGGCCTCTTGTGCAGGCCCGGGCGGCCCGCCGTCCGACGGCGGGCCTCTTTTGCTGGCCCGGGCGACGCCCTGCCCGCGGGCCGGCCTATTGTCGGTGGTTGAAATATGGGGTCCCGTGGGATGGAGTCCTACGGGCGAGGTGCCTCAAACAATGTAAATCCAGCCGTGGACCCCTTTCTATAATGAGTCCCCCATCCCTCTGGACCCCATCTATGAACCACCGATGTTGGCTCTTCAATACAGGCCAGCCCTCGGCTGCCTTGCATGCCCGCCCCGCGGGCGATCTAGAAGGGATGTGAGGGATGTGGCGAGCACGTGTGACGTGATGATGAGTGTGCGGAAGCGGAAGATGAGGAGCGAGGCTGATTGACGCGCGGCGTTTCCGAAACGTTTCCCACGACGACGGGGTGATGGGAGATGCGGCAACGACGAGGTGAGGGCGACGACGACGCCATCGGCGGTGCACGACGTGATGAAACATGGAGACGTGGAGGATGAAGATGAGAGGGTGATGTCCCGCACATCCATTCGCGCGTCTTGCCCCAGCTTGCCGCCCTGCCGCGCGGCCGAGCTGGGCGACGAACCATGCGGGGTCACCTTCACGCGTAAGTTGCACGAGTAAGGTCGCGAGCTAAGTGCCCTCGTTTCCACGCGGCGGGCCGCGGGGCGGCCTGTCGGCCCGCGAGAGACACGTAAGGTACCTCTGTGTTTTGAAGCACCTCTGTGTTTTCGTCGCCCAATTGCGTCCTGGCGCAGCGGCGCCAACATTCAACATCCTTAGGCTCTCTGGCCAAACGCTGCCTTTTCCTCCTTGCTCCTCCTCCTCCTCCTCGACCCCCCCTCCGTCCCCAATCGTTCGACCTCGCCCTCGCCTCCCATTTGATTGGTTCCTCTGCAACCGGTTTTCCTCGCCGTCCTGGCTGCCCCCCTGGCATCCTCGCTCGCCCGTCTCCCCGTCTCCTCGCAGGGTCCCGTTCAGCCTCGTGTCCACCTCCCGTTCAGTGTCGTCATTGTCGCCATCGATCAGTCGCCCCGTCGTCGCCGCCTGATCCAGAAGGGGGTCCGAACGCACCTTGAACATCTCGCCAGGATGGGTTGGGGGTAGCGCTGTTTAGACATGTTGGAATTGGCCTACTGTAGTTTCGAACGAGGCCCCCAGTCGGGCCTTATATTCCCCACGTCATTCCGCGCGGGGAAGTGCTGTTCTGGGGGCGCGGGGGGCCGAATTCAAATGAGTTCGCGACTGCAGTGGGCCAATCGGCAGTAGCAGCGGGGAAGACAGACCCCCTCCCTCCCACGCGCAGGCGCCGGCAGCTGCCCTGGCTGGCTGCCCAGCGGCCCAGCGGCCCCCAGGCGTGCGCGGCGTGCCCGGCGTGCCCGGGCGTCGTTCGTCGTTTCAGGAGGGCTTAAACGGGAACGGCGGATGTCGTCACGAGGGCGAGGGGGAGGCGGAGGGGGACTGCTCGCAATTCAACCGGCGGGGGGGATGAAGGTGAGGAGTTTCTGCGAATCGCCCGCGTCGACGACGCCGCCAACTGCGATATGAGGGCGGGGGGCGAGGAGAACGACGACGCCAACGGCGATGCGGAATGTGACGAGGGGGAGGACGTCGAGGATGTCGAGTCGAACGGGGGGGGATGAGGACGCTGCGGTCCCCATCGGTCGGCGACCTGGGTCGAGGGTCTCTCTCCCTGCCCCTGCCGCCCCCCCCGCCCCAGAAACTAAAAGCCTACCGCAATAAAACACACAAAACAATAAAACAGCTGCGTCTCGGAAAGCTGGGAAATGGGTAGTGGCTAGCGTTACTATTCCAACTACTGCTATTATTACAGTGACTTCCCAGGCGTCCCACCCCTCCGATCCGAGACATCATACAACGGCGCTCCTCGCGCGCCTAGGTGCATCTGACAGCCCCGGGGGTTCGTTCAATCCCTACTGTTCCTGCCGGCGATATCCTAGCCCGCATGTGCTCTCTAGTATCTCTAGTGCCACTGCCGCCGCAGCCGCAGCTCTCCTGCATCTCGACCCGACCCATCACCGCCACAACCTCCGCCACTGGCCGCAGCGATGTCTCGTGGCGCCGTGCACGTCAACGTCTTCGGCGACGGAAACAATGTGAGTGTCGTGATGGACAGGCTCGGTGCCAGTGCTGTGTCTCAGGCGGCGCCGGCGGGCGCCCCGCCGCCGCCGCCTGCGGATGCTGTCGCGGCCGCTGCGCAGCCGATGCTTGACGCTGGGTGGGGCATGGACATGGATGTGGATCCCGCCGCCGGCCAGGCCCCGCATCAACACCATGGGCCACCCAGGCCGCCAGGCAGCGAATTCTTCGGAGACGGTGTGCCTGCAGACGGTATCATGCGCAGCCTTGCCCGGAGGATCCGCTGGCACCCGCTTCAAGACGTCGTCCACCCGAGCCACACGGTGCAGTGCGTTGAGTCCGTGATCTGTTGCTCTGTGTGCGGGGCGTGGTCACGCTCTGCTTGCACCGCGAAGCTTCTGGAGGCCCATCGGGGGACGTTGCATGCGCAGTGAGGGGCACAAGGGAGGAACGATGTATATGATGGATGTCGTGGATGATACGTATAGTGCTTTGAGAGTATTGTCAGCGACATCCCAGGACGCGGCTGTCGAATGGCATGATGAGCCGATGCGCATGATGATGGCACGACGGTGTGTATGCGTGATCGAACGTCGAGTGTGGTACAGTGGTACAGGATGTTGCGGACGACATGGCAACGCAGGTTGCATGCCTGCCATGTGGCTTAATCGTCGCAGGTGGCGCGGGCCAGTCAGTTGCATGGTCGGGTACCGGGTACATGTTCCATGTGGTTGGTATGGTAGGTGCGCCTGTCAAATCTGTAATTGCAAAGCTCGACTCGACTCGCCTCTGCATACCATGTGGCGTTGGCACATCCACGGTGAAGCGTATGCATTGTCATGATCACAACCACGGTGCTTGCGTGCCACATTCGGCTGTTTGGGAGGTGTGCACCCTCATCCGGACTCGCCACGCGAAGACGTGCTTGCTCCGCCTTTGCGCTGGGCAATACCCGCGACGTGGCCGCACCTTCTACGACGTGGACCGCCGCGTCAGGGACGATGTGGTTCCGCTGCACCCGCCGCCGCTACAGGGCTGGGCCGCCGCCGCCGCCGCTGCTGCTCAGGCGTATGCTGCATACGCTGGGCACGATGCCGCCGCCGCCCCGCTGCTACCGGTCGCGTACGGCGCGGTGGCGGCTGACGATGCAGTCATGGATTGATCGCGCGCACTTGGCTCGACCACCATCGCACTCACATGGGGTAGGTGACGTTCGATGCGAGGCTTGTCAGGCCAGTGTGTGGTACACTGCGTCGCAGCGCATCCATAGCCTGGTCGGTGGGTGGCACCCGTGCGCCGCATTCGCTCCTTTGAATTTGCACGGCGACGGCTGTGTGCCTGTGTGCATGCTGGGTTGCATACAGTGCGGGTCGTCGCGGCGACGTTGAAACAGTGTGACCGGCAGCACGTATACTTCGCAGTTGTCTCCATGGACGCCCACCCCCCCCATCGTTGGCGCCTTGCCTGAAGGGCCGCCGTATCCTTTGGATGCCCCCCCCTGGAAGCCCCCCCTCCACTTCCCAATCCTCCTCCCCTTCCGCCCTTTGGAGGCCTTCCCATCCCCCCCCCGCCAGCGCCCATCGTGACTGACCCCCTTTGGAGGGGTCCCCCTGGAAAGACCCCCTCTGGAGGGGTCCCCCCTGGAAAGACCCCCCTTTGGAGGGGTCCCCCTGGAACGACCCCCAAGACCCCCCTTTGGAGGGCCCCCCCTGGAAAGACCCCCCTTTGGAGGGGTCCCCCTGGAAAGACCCCCCTTTGGAGGGGTCCCCCTGGAAAGACCCCCCTTTGGAGGGGCCCCCCTGGAAAGACCCCCAAGACCCCCCTTTGGAGGGGCCCCCCTGGAAAGACCCCCCTTTGGAGGGGCCCCCCTGGGAAGACCCCTTTTTGGAGGGGTCCCCCTGGAAAGACACCCCTTTGGAGGGGTCCCCCTGGAAAGACCCCCCTTTGGAGGGGTCCCCCTGGAAAGACCCCCCTTTGGAGGGGTCCCCCTGGAAAGACCCCCAAGACCCCCTTTGGAGGGGTCCCCCTGGAAAGACCCCCCTTTGGAGGGGTCCCCCTGGAAAGACCCCCCTTTGGAGGGGTCCCCCTGGAAAGACCCCCTTTGGAGGGGTCCCCCTGGAAGAACCCCTTTGGAGGGGCCCCCCCCCCCTTTGGGGGCCCCCTGGAAGAGACCCCCTTTGGAGGGGTCCCCCCTTTGGAGGGGTCCCCCCTGGAAAGACCCCCCTTTGGAGGGGCCCCCCCCTGGAAAGACCCCCCCCCTTTGGAGGGGTCCCCCTGGAAAGACCCCCCTTTGGAGGGGTCCCCCTGGAAAGACCCCCCTTTGGAGGGGTCCCCCTGGAAAGACCCCCCTTTGGAGGGGCCCCCCTGGAAAGACCCCCCTTTGGAGGGGTCCCCCTGGAAAGACCCCCCTTTGGAGGGGTCCCCCTGGAAAGACCCCCCCCCCTTTGGAGGGGTCCCCCTGGAAAGACCCCCCTTTGGAGGGGCCCCCCTGGAAAGACCCCCCTTTGGAGGGGTCCCCCTGGGAAGACCCCCCTTTGGAGGGGTCCCCCTGGAAAGACCCCCCTTTGGAGGGGTCCCCCTGGAAAGACCTCTCCCCCCCTTTGGAGGGGTCCCCCTGGAAAGACCCCCCTTTGTAAAGGGTCCCCCTGGAAAGGGTCCCATGTCCCTCCTTCGAAGCCCTCCCATCCCCTCCTGGACTGCCCCTCTTTGGATGGCTCCCATGGATGGGGCCATTGCAGGTGCCGTGGAAGGGCCCTCGCCAGTTGGAGGGATGCGTCTCCGCCTGTAGCGACCCCTACCTCCTCATCCCCCCTCGCCCATCGATCCCCCGCCACCCCGTCGAGCGCCCTCTTCTTCCTGAGCCTCCCATGTGCTGGCCTCACACATTTGGGTCTGTCCGATGTGGATGTCTGACCCCCGTCCCCTTACTCTAAGCGGTCTCACCGCTTCGCGAATGTGTGTTGCAAGGTGCTTGCCACTCCACCATCTGGCCATGCTGGTGAACTCGTCGATCGCCTCCTTGTCCTCCGCCTCATCCCCTCCGTCGCCTGCCCCTCCTCGATGGCGATGGGCGCGGGTCCCGAGTGTCCGCGCTGCACATCGCACCCGCAAGACCGCGCGCACGATGTTGGGCAGGATTCGATCACCAGGTGCCCACCCCAACCCCCCTAGGGTTACGCCCTGCCCCCCTCCCCAATCGCGATCGTGTCGCTGGCGGGGAATGTCGCCGTGCAGGTCGGACGCGTGAGATGACGCGTTGGTGATGGGTGGTGTTCGCAATGCGATCGATTGAGTGGCGAGGGGGGCGGAGGGTGGCCAGGCCAGTTCGAGTCGACGTCAGCCGTGGCTTCGCGGGCCACCCCCCAAGTCTGACAGAGCATGTTGAGTCACGCTGCAAGGGGGTGGCTATAAGACCTGCCCCCCCCCTCCCCCCATCCCCCGACATGCTCTCTTACGCCTCCTCCCCCGCACATCCTCCATCCTCCTCTTCCTCCTGCTCGGCCCCTTTCTCGCCCCACCTCCCGTTGAGAACGACGACGAGAATCACGCCAGGGTGTGCATTCTTTGGCAGTTCGTCGCTCGCAGCTTGCAGGCCCGGACCGTTTCTGCATTTTGCGTCGCGTCCTCTTGGCGCTGCTGAGGCCGCATCGCCGCGCCCGTGGGCCATGGTGAAGGGGCATGCCACTCGTCGGGCCCACCCCGCCGCCGCTGGTGGTGTCCGGAAGGACCGCCTCAAGGCGAGACCATTAAAACGTTGCACCGCTTCACCTTGCCCAATCTACGCGGCTGACCTGGGCATGTAGACGTCTTATAATGCCCCCCTCACACCACGCGCGCACGCACGCACGCACGCACGCACGCACACACACAGCCCTTCTACATACACAATGTTCAATATGCCCTCCCTCATCTTCCTTTTCAAGCCGATTCGAGCTCCACTTGCCCCTCTCCCTCCTCCCCTCCCCCCCCTGCTCGCCTCCTCCACCTCCCGCTCCCGCGGCCTCTCGCCCCTCGCCGCGAGTCCCCAGTATGTCGCCGACCCGCCCCCCTGGGTCTCGTCTCCGTCTCCCGCCCTGTTGGCGCTCATGCCTGCTCCGTCCATGCCTTTCCCTCTTGCCCAGGCCGCACCGGCTGGCGCTGCTGCCCGGGATCCACTTGCCAGTCCTGCAATATCAATTCGTGCAGAGTTTGCGGGTATGGTCATGTCAGGAGAGAAGACGTATGAATTGCGTAATTGGGTTTGGAAGCCCAAGCCAAAGTACGTTGTGGACGGCGTCACTCCTCTAACCATCATCGAGACCGACCGTGGGAGAGGCAATCATCCGCGGGAGCTTGGCGTGGTTGACTTCACGGGGTGCGTGTACATTCCTGAGGATCAAATCGCCGCCACGATGGATAGACACCGTGTCCCCGTCGATCGAGTCCTTCGCATGATGTCCAAGTGGAAACGCAAGGAGCTATGGGCTTGGACGTTCATCAACCCGCGCCCCCTCGATCGGCCGATGCATGTCAAGCCGTCGTGTGCAGAAGGGATCAGGTACCTCCATCCAGCCGATCGTTTGGGGCCCCACAACGTGTTGAACTTCGGGGGGAGACAATGCCCTGCCATTTCCCATGCCACTGGCGACGAATGCGACCACGACTCCGACGACGCCGCCAACCTCTCGGACGATCCGACTCTGGCGGCACCTCCAGCGACGGCGAGGGAGGTGGCGGCGATGTCGGTGGAACAGGTGGCCCACGACCAGCACTTTGACGACGGCGCCCAGACTACTACGGAATTGACGGCCGCAGTGACTCCACGGGTGCCTATGGACATCGACGCCCACCACCATCATGGCGATGCCTCCGTAGATGTTGAGGATGCGATGATGCCAGAGGCGTTGGTCCAGCAACATCGCCACGAAGGTTCCCATGGCCCACGTCCAGGTGCATCTCAGGATACTTGTCTGGCCATCGTCGCGTGCGATCATCCGCCTGCCGGCCCGCTGGCCGCCGAGCCTGACTGTGACAGCGACGCCGACGCTCAGCTCCTCGAAGCGATGGCGGCCGAGCTTTGGATGGATGCGACAGGTGATAGTGGTGCTAGTCTGGCGGCGGGGCGCGGGCACGCACCCCTGGCCGAGCTTGCGGCGGCGCCTCCATCGCAAGCACCACCGCTTGCGGATGGCGGCGGCTTGGCTGGCTATGATTCACAAGGTTCGATGTTTGTCTTCTGGCTATGGGAGTGGAGGGTGATGAGTGATGATGAGATCGGCAGCGGTGGATGAGGGAGACGTGGCGACGAGGATGCATGGGAGGCGAAACGTGAGATGGGAGGAGTAGGACGGTGACCAGTGATAGGGGAATGTGTCAGGGCGAGGTGGGTTTAGACCAGATCCCGGGGGTGCATGCTGCGCAGCTGCGGCCACTTTGTCGCCCCCAGATCACTCGACAACACGTTCCCTCAAGGAGGTGTCCGAGTGGCCACTGTGGCACGTCATGCGTGTCGCGAATGACAAGCGGGAGACGCACTTCCCCGATTCGTCCTGCAGTGCCGACGCGCTCTACTCATTGAGACAGGTCGGTTTGGGTCAATCGCACCAACACAAGCGGTCCAGGTCCAGGCTGATCTGTGAGCATGTTTCGGCTTCCGCTCTGGACCCCCTCCCCCCAGGTCATCGAGAACGACACCCTCAGCACTGCTTTTTCTGGCATTGACGCTCCAGGCACGGCGTACTCGTTGATGGGGCAGGCAGTTGCGGACCTCATCAAGGCAAAATGTGGAGAGTCTATTCCTGTGCCTCGCGCCTCCCACATCCACGCCATAGAGTACGATGCTGCCTGTAAGGCCGAGCTGATGGCGGCCCCCCATGGACCGCAATGCCTGTTCAGCAATATCGTGGAATTCGGAGCTGATGCGATCCAGCCCTGGCTCTTAAGCGTTGGGAAGGCTGCAAGGCATAACTCCAAGAACAGCAAGACGAACCAGAATGCCGCCGTGGGAGGAGTCGGCGTCTACGACGCTCTGTGTCCAACGGTGCTCGCCGGCTTTGCTGTGAAGAATGCGGCGCACTGCTGCGTTCACGGTCGCACGTGTTTCCTCAAGTCCGCACACACCCATATCGCAGGAACGCCGTGTACTGATGAATCCAAAATGGGACACCAGATGGGAGGATTGGACGGCAATACCACCTTATATTTTCTGATCTGGGTTGGGTTGCGCATTCGCTTGCAAGAACCCGTGATTGTGCAGGAGAATGTCAAGGGCTTCTCCACCGGATTTCTCACGCACCTCTTGGGCAAATGGTACGATGTGGAAGATGTTGTTTTACAGAGTACGAGCTATGGTTTCCCTGCGATGCGCACAAGGAAATTTGTGGTGCTGACGCACAAGTTCAAAGTTGCTGCTACGAGGTGTTCTTTGACGAGCTTCACACGTGCGCTGGAACGGACAACCAGCCTAACATGGAAAGCGTTCTTCGTGGATGACGCCGACTCGTTGAAGGATGAGCTGAGGTGGGCCCTTGCTAGGAAGCTCAAGCAAGACCGAAATCTGTCCAAGAGTGAGCAAGCGGCCGAACTCGACGTTGCGATGGCACGGTTCGACGCTGGTGCCTCCGAAACGTTCGAGAAGCTCCTCTTGGCGTTCGAGGTGGGGACGCTGTCGGAGTACCGTGCTCGCTACGGGGGCAAGCCCTGGTCGTTGCACCAGAATCCTGCGACAGGCGTCGGGTGGGACAACACCACTCCCTCTTTTCCCCGCTCTGTGACGCTGGTCCGTCCTCCTCCAGATTCCCCCTCTCTGTATAATGTCTTTTCTCTCCTACCCGCCCCCCCTTTGTCTCCTCGGCTCTCCGACGGCCAATGCCGTAGTCCATGCCTCCAGGCTGCTGGCGCCGACGCTCCCCAGCTCTTCGAGCTCTCCGAAGCTCGCGCAGTTTCGCCAGAGGAACAGACGCGCGATCCTCAGAGGGCTCGCGTGGCTGATCATGAGAACGGAACATGGACGGACTCCCGAAGAGGTTAACCCGCCCCCTGACTCCTCCCATCTTCCTCCCCATTCTATGCCAGAACGGCCACCCTCGCTCTCATCTGGGCCCGCCCCCACGCCCAACCGTTGCACCTCGAACCCCCCCTCCCCCACCGCTTCCCCTCCCGTCATCCTCGGCACATCCAAACGGTGTCCACCTCGCCCACCTCCCCCGGTGAATTTCTTGGCTGGGCAAGCAAGGCCGCAGTCATGCGGGATCGCGAACGGCGCTGCCGTGCCTGATCAGAAATTCCAGCCTGATCTGGGGCGACGACGTGGCAGGTGGCATGAACAGGTGGTTGACTCCGCGGGAGCTTCTGGCATCGCAAGGCTTCCCGACGTTCGCGTGGATGTACGGCGCGGACCAGTGCAGCTTCCTCCAGCCGAGGACTCAATGGGTACGACACCGAGCACGAACCGCGCCGGTTCGCCCCTCCCCCTCCCGACCCCTAAGATGTCTCACGGCGCTTTTTTTGGTCAGCGGCTCCTTCCGAGGCAAAACGAGGCCCCCCAGAGGGCCAGAACCCCGGCAATGCGTTGTCGCCCAGGAACCCCCCTCGAGCGCGTGCTGAGATGGTTAAGCAGGCGGGGAACACGATGAATGTGTGCGTCATGGGCGCTGTCATCATGTTCAGGTGGGCTTCCTGGAACACTCGGTGCAACCTGGCCCCATCCATCGGTTTGCTGGGGGATCCTTGGGGGTTCGACGGCGAATTGCCGACTTCGGCGCGCGCTGCGCGCACTGCTCTCGGAGATCCGCGCGAATGTCCTGGATCGGCGCTGGGCCACACCTTGGCTCATCGGGCGGCGCCGCCGGCGCCGCCCCCGGCGCGCCCCGCGCGCCAGGGATGGGGGGCCAAGCGCCGATCCGAGACATCCGAGCGAACCTCTCAACGACTCATTGTCGATATGATATGTGCGACGCATGTGCGAGCGTTAGACCCGGCGCCCCAGCCAGGTGGTGCGTGCTCAGGTTGACCCATGCCGCGCAGTTCTTTTCATTGGTAGCACGGCCTCTGAACATCAGCCACCAAATGCCGAAGACCCCGCTTGTCCTCGACGTCGCGGTGATCGAGATTAGCGACGGGGAGGAGGGCAACGACGGTGCGGCCGGTGAGGAGGCGGCGGCGGAGGTTGAGGACTCATGCGGCAGTGAGTCCAGTGACTGAGCAGGCGGCCGCAGAACTCCGGGCCACATTTTTGTCGCGTTGCGTGGCTCGCCGATTTGAATGGGAGATATCAGCCCAACCCATCCGCGCGAGGTCGTGCAACTGTTTTCCGGTCTGCCATTTGCTGTGCATATTCCCATGTCTGCACTGCGTCAGACCCCCAGCGTTTACAGTGCTGGGCGCACCGAATTCAATCCATTCGGCACGGTCACCCCATGTGTTGTAGTTCTCTCATGCTTCTGGTGTCGCTGAGAGCAGCTACCCAGGCGTCGGCGTCCTAGACGCCTTTTGGGGCGCGGTGCGCGGGTGTGCGATGCTGGGTTCGGATTGCGGGCCATCTTTTGGATTGCGGTTGCCCGCTCCGCCGCTCAACCGCTACATCCCCCGATTTGTCGCGCGCGGGCAAGCCGCGAACTATTCGAGCTGCTCCCGTTCTAAATTGCCATCGTGGGGCGGGCAACTGCAGGAGGAGCTAGCGATTGCACCCAGCTTGTTACCGAGTAGCGAAACAACGTGAGGTTAGTTTCTGCTCATCCAACCTTTCCTCTCCCCCTTCCTCCTCCTCGGCAAGGCACTCCGCATCCGACGCTGCTCGAGGTGGTTAGCAAGCGCCCCGCCCCCCACGCCCCTGGCCCAGCCCATTGGCGGCGCATATGTTTAGCTCGGCCACGACGGTCGATGATGGCCAGCCGCCAGAGGCCGGCCTCCGCCTTCTCTTCCTTGGCCTGCTCCTCTTCTCCGTCTTCTCCCGCTCTCCGCCCCCCCCTCCCTCCCCCCCCCTCTTTCAGGCGCCGCCTTCCAATGGGCCTTCCGATCGGTCCGATGGGTTTGTGGACGCTCAGAAGATGATGGCGTTCAAGGAAGCGCTGCTCCTCGACTCCTTCCCCCTCTCCATCCTCCTCCTCCCTCCTCCTCCTCCTCCTCCTCCTCCTCATCCTCCTCCTCTTGCCTCCTCCTCTTGCCTCCTGCTCCGCCCCCCCCCCCATCCCTGCGTGGGCCGCGGCCCCCTTCCATGCCGCGTGGGAGAATCCTCGCCACTTCGTTGCGCCTGGCCGCTGTCCTCGCCTCGGTCCCAGCCCGTGCCAGGAGATTGCAGATGAGATCCACCTGACGTTGTGCTCGATGGCGGAGCTGCACAGCGATGCGAAGGGGGGGCCCTGCACCGAGGTCGAGAGTAAGCAGATCCAGGAGACGGTCTCTCAGCTCAGGGCCATCGAGACCACGTTCGCCTCCTTGGCGCAGAATCGCGCAACCAAGGCCGCCGCGAGCCATGTGCGATGGGAGTCGAAAGCCAGGCTTTCGACTCCCATCGCAAAGCGGAGGCCTCGGGCTTTGGGAAAGCCCGAGGACTCCACAGCGTCCGAGCGGCCAGATCTGAGCTGACGGCCCGCGTCGGCGGATGAGGAAGGAGGAGGGGGGGGGCGAGACAGGGGAAGGTGGGTTACCGGACGTTCACCTCGGAACAGCACGACCGCAGAGTCTACCTCTACCACGGAGCTGGAGCTTGAAATAATGGCGAGATGTGGCAGGATGGTGATCATGATCATGATGCAGAGGGAAATATGATCACATGTATGTTGGCGAGGAGGAGAGCAGTCAGTCCCCGTTTCATCCTGTTCTCTTCCATCCCCTTCGCTCTTCGCTTACCCTGATCCCGATCCCTTGTCCCTCCTTCGCTCGTTTCCTCGCCCTGTGCCTGTGTCATGCCTCCTGCTCCGCGCCACCCACCCAACCATTCTCATCCCCGCCACGCGTCCCGATTGAGACAAGTGGAGTCCAGTGGAGTTCAGATGGGATGCGTCACACTTGGGGCCTGACTGGAGTCGAGATCGCGACTGGCGGCCGCTTGTTGTAGCGCAGTCCCGGACTGTAGCCGCTAACCTACCGATGCGCACTCCATTGATGGTCTGCTCTGCTTATGCCCCCCCTCCGCACCTACTCTCGCCCGCATGCCCGAGTCGGTTGGTTTGGTCGGTGGCAGCCCGCAACTAATCTCGAACCTGGTCATTGGGCCGGGCCCTGAAGCTCTAAGGCATGCGTCTGTGCGTCTGCCAGGCCGCGCCCTGCCTCCCCCCCGCGCGTTCACGCCTACTCCACCTACTCACTGCCTCCTCCTTGCGTGACCGCTTGTGGGGTAAGACAAGATGGAATATGGATTATGTTCGCCCCGCGAATGCCAGTGCTGCGGATGACGGACGGAGTGGAGCGGCGACAGCAACGACGAGGTCGGTCTAAGTGGTCTAAGTAGTTTACGCGGGGGGGGTGCGACGATAACTGCGCTTCGCGCCGCGTCGCAGTCTGGGCCAAATGGAGCGCGGGAGTGCGAAACCGTCGCACATCAGCGCGCGAAATATGATAACCGGTGTCTCGCGACGCCCACGCAGTCCGCCGTCCGCATCCCCCTCATTTCCCTCGCGCGCCGCAGGCAGCGGCGCCGCGCCCCCGCCGCCCCGCGGCGCGCCCAGCGGCCGCGGCAGCTGCGAGCTGAGCTGCCCCCGCGGCCACGGCGGCGGAGGCCCGTCGGCCCTCTAGGCCGCACCCTCGGCCTCTGCCATCGCCGGCGACGCCCAGAAGCGACGGGGGGAAAGGGAGGCGTCGAGGAGGCGTCGTCCAAATAGCAGGGGGGGGGATCTATAGAGATCGATGGCGCGCAGGATGTCGAGCCAGAACTCCGTCTCCGAGATGGATCCAGCCGCGGCGACACGGGCCGCCCCCGACGCCCCGTCACGGTTCGTTGCCCCAGTGTCCCGCAGTCGCGTTTGGCACTCCCGTTGGCCCAAGTGGCCCGCTCCATCTCCCAGTTGTAGTTGTGCAGATAGAGTTGGAGGTGCGAGCGCGCCGCGGTTCTGAGACTCCGCGTATAAGCATGACCCCCAGGGCCCCGCCTCCATTCCTCTCCCTCGGCGCCGCCTCTTTCTTTCATCTATTTCAGTCCTCGCCTCGCCACTCATGTTCCCTGCCCCTCGTGGCCCCAGGTAACCTTCGAGGCCCTGTCCTGTCAATCTGCTGTTAATATATATGTATATATATATATATATATGGCCCCGCGGCCCCGCGACCCCTCTCCGACGTCGGTTCGCGGCCGCCCGCGCTCTGTGCACTTGCCGACCAAAGCTATTTCGGCCTGAACCGAACGATCAGGCCTCGCGCCCCACGAGCCACCCGCTCATCACGAGACTCCCAGATCCGACGACTCGCCATACATCATGTCTGGCGATGGTGTTGATGATAAGCGCCGCCGTCTGAGGTCGAAGACGCCGTCCAGCCCGCCTGATCCTCGCTCGGTCAAGCGCACGCTGGCCGGCACCGACGCTCCCGATCCATGCGACGAGGTGCTTTCCCCAGTCAAGGAGTTCGACGCTGGAGGGTCTGGGTCGAATCAAGCAAAAAAACTCAAGGCTGCAGCAGATGTTCTACAGCAGAAGGCCGAAGATTGGCTGTTTTCGCCAGACACGTCAGTTGAGGAAAAGTTCGGAAAGCATCATGCGGCCAAGATGGTCAAGGTCCTGAGGATGAACTACATGGCGACTTCCTGGGGCCAATGGTGGCCCTGTGGTCCCAGTAGCAGTAGCCTTGTAGTTTCACTTGGACTTGCCACTTGGGGTACTTTTTTAAACATTCCCATCTCACCCATCTCAGCAATGATTCTTTATTCGCCCCACCCCCCGCGACGGCCGCTGCCTCCCCGTTGCAATTGGCCGTGGCGACCCATGGGTGCAGCGTCCTCCTGGCCACCGTTCCGACCTTTGGGCTTTCGGTTATGGTTTAAATGCTTCAATTTCTGGGGGCGCGTCGGCCACTTGCTACTGGGGGGCCCGGGTGAGCGCGCAACGGCGGACCGATGGCCAATCCATGTTTGTTACTACGGGGCTACTGCTCTTTTCCACATGTGCCCATGTTCTGCCGGGCCCTTTAACCTCCCAGGTGAACCCAGGTGGCCCAGATGACCGCTCCACCCATCCCTGGTACTACACGGACGACGCGGGAGAACGCCGGCGCACGATCCAGAAGCACCCGCATAACCATCGGGATATGGCAGTGAACATTGCCGATATCGCGAAAGGTGCCTGGGAGCGGGCCTGGTGGGATCGGGCGAGGGAGGGGGGGGGGGTTAGATCACAGCGCTCGGCAGCGAGGATAATTACAATAGGTGCACTGTCGAATCCATCGCTCCCAGTTGCGCCTCGAGACCAGGAGGACCAGAGATGTCTCGCGTCTCAGGTTTGCATATGTGCTGAGCACGCGTGAATATTACTAAGTGTATACAAGGGCCCAGGGCGGGGCGGGACGGGCATATCCCCAGGGCGCCTCGCTTCCAGGCATCGCTGAACGTGGCCTCGTAGGAGGAGTCGCTGGGGAGCCCTGGTTGCAATGGTCGCAGGGCCCAAACGGCAGCCGAGCATATCCCCTGCTCGCTTTCACGTGGGGGAATCGCACGGACGGCATCTACAGGGCCTTCGAAAAGTTTGGTCATGCTTTGCCCGTTCAAGAGCTCCTCAAGGATAGAGGGACGGTATACATCAGACGGCGGGTTCGGTATGCAGGCGTCACCTTCCTCTGCGGGCGGCCTCGAAGTTTCAGCGGGGACAGTTCCCATCGTGGGTGCGCCAACTCCTTCGCCCCCTCCGCCGAAGCTTCGAGGCCGGGCGGTAACGGCGGCAGACTGCAGACTGACCTTGCTTGCCGTTGCCAGTCCAGTCGTTGTCGGGTCCAGGAGGGCCTCACGGGCATCAGCGAGTTTCACCAGAGGATGCCATTGAACGCTGTCACGGTGCTGCTGCAGGAGCACAACAACCATCACAAGGGTATTGGCGTGACCTTCAAAGATAAAGTGATTGGGCATGCGCCAACAATTCAATTGCCCCAATTTTGCCGTGGCCACGCACAGACGCCAAGGCACCCCGTGGAACGGCAAGCGTGCTCGAATCTGGGAGTTTTACACATAGCCTGTTTGCTTTGTCCAAGCTCGCGGGGCGGCAGGGCCCCATGGGCCCATGGGCTGGTTAGTTTGGTGTGTCTGTGTCTAGGCTCGCGGGGCCTCGTTCGTTCCTCCTCTTGCGTAGGTGATGTCGGTGGGTCCCTGCGCAGCTACCTGGCACAGCGTGAAGACGGTCAGGTCGGACGATCCCAAGTACTACAAGTGCTGGTGGGAGTGGGTCTGCAAGTCTGACTTGTACTCGAAGGTGTGGGCACCGGAGGAGGACTTCAAAGACTCGAAGGCCTCCTCCTCCATCGCCCTTTCTCCTTTGCCGTCCTCCCATTGTTCCCCTCCCAACGCCGTGGTTCCCCCGCGGGTTTCTGGCGACCGCTCGGGGCGATCCAGGCACCCCCGCAATGCTCTCGACGCGGCGCAGCTGCTGGAAATCTCCGAAAGGTGACGCTGGGGGGGCACGACATTGGACCAATGACCTCGCTCCATATTTGCGACCCGCAGATCGTGTACAACAAGCTGCGCGACCTTGGCGTGTTAGAGGAGGTGACGAGCTTCTGGTCCCAGCGAGTGAGGTTCTCGGATGCAGCGCTGAACCACCGGAGCACCATCATCAATATGAAGTGCGTGTTAGGCCTCATCCATGATTGTACCATTTCGAAGGAGATGATCGCCGTTGTGTGCAAGGAGGCTCTCAAGTTCTGCGTGCCAACCACGACCGACGTCGACTGCGACGACGCGACCGCCACCTCCGCCATTCCGACTATCCCGTGGATCTTTGATAGGTCAGGGGACGAGGTGCAGGATAAGATGAAATGGCTGTTGACGCCAATGGCTGAAACAAAAACCTTCAAGAAGCTCGCCGCCATCAAACACTCGCTGAGCTCGAAGGCAGGCGCCGACAAGCAGGCAGAGTTGGAGGAGAAGCGCGTCGCTGCAGCGGAGGCAGAGGAAGAGGTGGAAGCACTCAAGGTATCGAAACACAAAAAAGCTTTGCCCAAGGCGAAGGCCACGGCGAAGAGGCTTGCAAAGGAGTACGAGAAGCTCAAGGAGAAGCTCGAGGAGGCGACCACGAGCCCAGAACTGGCAGGCTACACCCCGACGGTCGTGGCCTCGAAGCGCATCCAGAAAGGCACTGGCAGGCGGTCGACCAACGTTCTTGAGGACCATTGCTTCAATGTTGACGCAACCCTGAAGATCGTCGGCACAGATGGAGTTCCTCCGGCCCACGTGCAAATGCTCAGAGATCTCACCACGCATGTGTTTCTTGTCTTCTTGTGGCAGAAGACCGTGACCTACCGCGGCAAGGCGGTGGCGAAGTGCCCACGGCCCGGAGACCGAAACAGCATGACAGGGCAAGGCCCAAAGCTCAGGCGTGCAGCGTCGCATCAACATTGACACTGTTGACTGTTGACCCGTATGTTTGTCACTAGTTCGGCCAGGGTCGTGTAAGGCGGGAGGGGGATGAGGCGGAGGAGCGCAGCGGAGGAGGAGGATGAAGAGTAGGAGGATTGGGGGAGGAGGAGGATGGAGAGGGTGCTGGGATGTCCCTTCGCACCAGGCACTCGGAGCTGCGAGGGGAGATCCAGAACATCCTTACGCGAGGGGGGGCGATGATGCCCTCGCTGGCCTCGTGCGGCACGGTGATGCAGGTGGGTTCAACGTCGGGGGCGGTGACGGCCATGGAGCTTGCGAAGCAATTGCTCACTGCCTCATCTGGTGGTTCTGCTTCACCAGCTGGGGCGGGTGGAGGAGGTGAGCGGTGAAGGAGGGGGGTGGAGAGACACTGAAGATAATGAGCCCCACTTGGATTCGATGCGCGTCTGTAAGACTTAGAGCCAATAGCCGCCAACCCCCCATGAGGCTCATTTTCTTCTGTTGCTCATTCGACGCCGCTGCGCGTGGCCCCCGAGGTTCGGAGCAGACCAGTGCGGCGGCTTCGCACGACTCCAGCTCGCTTGCTGATGCGGCTGATGCTTCTTGCCTCGGCGATGTGGTGGCCTTCCTTCGCGAGAACGACATGTCGCTGCCCGTCCAGGCGCAGAGCGCATTCACTACGCTACTCAAGGCGGTGCTGAATGATTCCAAGACGTGGGGGGATCTCTGCAAGAAACCAGATGGTGAGCACGCGGACGTCGTATTCGGCTGCATCTCGAAACACATCGGCGGGGTCTTCAAGTTTTCATGGTGCGCTACCTTGTTGCAGGTATCGAAGACCGTGGCCGAGAAGGGGACGATTCCAGAGGCGGCCTCGTCATCGTTCAAGGACCCTGCCCACCTCCAAGAGTTCATGAGCATCCGAACTAAGTACACCCTCGAGCTGTTGAAACTCGTGTCGTCCTCTTCTCTTTGTGGCCGTCTTGTTGAGTCAGCATCGGTGGATGTCATTGCCCCCATGGATGCGCATGCCTCGTCGCCAGAGAGCTGGAAGTCCCTGTGGACGCAGATCGCCTTGGCAGCGGCGACGTCGTCCGAGGCCTTGACACAGAAGATCGGCGACTTGCTGTCGGAGCAGACGAAGCAACCAGAGCACGTGTCAGTCCAGACTCCGACTCCCGTTGCCGTCAAGAGTGAGCTTCCAGTCGGACCTCCACCTGTGCAAGCGGGAGCTGGCGGCGCTCGTCCAGTCGGCGCTGAGGTTGCGATGTTTGGGTAACCTGCTAAGGGGTTGGGGGGGCTGAGTCAAACTACAATTTGATATGGTTCACGTTCGGATCGTGGGTGCTTTCGCTTCGACTACTCCCCAAACATATTCTGGTCAGCGGTGAGAGACAGCCGGCAAGTCGCGTCGCCTACTTCCCGAAGCAGGCAACCCCAAAATCTGCCGGTCCCCCAGTCCACTTCGGCCGAAGTAAGTTGGAAGACCAGACCTTTTTGAGTTCATCTCGCAGGTCCGAAGTGAATTCGCGGCGAATTCACTTCGGACCTTCGGACCGCGAGTCGGGCGAATTCAATTCGCCCGACTCGCGGACGTTAAGTCGGGTTAATGACTTCGGACCTTCGGATCTGATCGGTCTCAGAGGTGGATGCGGCGGGGGGGGAGGAGCCGACGGGCATCTCAGTGCAGTCGTTGGTCGCGACCGCAATGCCGCCGACGCCTACTGCCACGCTCGAGGAGCTGTTCGAAGTTCCCTCAGGGTTTGGAGTCTCGTCTTATCCAGTGCCGCATATTGACGGGCTCACCAAAATGTTCGCCCTCAAAGAGGCCAAGACGTTCCTCCAGAAGACTGTGGACAGCATATTTGCCAACTCCTTCATGGACGAGGGCGAGGTGAGCGGTGGGCGATAGTGCAGTGCGGGACTTGCGAGGGTGACGTGACGCCGTGCATTTCGAGTGCAATCCATTGGATTGCAATCGATATCCTCGGTGATCGGCGACACCCTTTTCTGGCCTGGCGCTGTTCCATTTGCCCCCGGAAGGGCTGCCGTGACGTCCAGGTTCTGCCAATCGCGAAGAAGCTGTCCGTGGCCACCGTGGGTGCTCCAGATCGTTCGCTCAAGCTGTACTTGGCGGGCCACGTCACGACTGTGCGGACTCCGAAATTGTGCACGTGGCTCACTCGGATCTATGGGGTGGACTTCTACGTATCAGGTGGGCATGGGTATGCCACCTGCATGTGCTTTGGGGTGTTGGCGTTGTTTCGGGATGTCTTCCGAACGCTCGAATAGCCTGCTTGCCTGCGGGCGGAGCACTCGCGATGTCCATGGAGAGCCCGCTGGAAGCGGAGCAGCGAATCGTCGCTTCTCCGCTCCCAGAGGTGATGCGTTTCTTCATGGAGATCGCCCCTCCTCCGACCTCCGTCCCCATCCTTTCCCCCTCCCTCGCCGTGCCCCCTCTTCTTCTCCTCCTCCTCCTCCTCCTCCTCCTCCTCCTCCTACTCCTCGTTCTCCTCCTCCTCCTCCTCCTCGTCATCTTACTCTAGCCACCTGATATGTTTCTTCGCCCATCTACTCATCTACTCAGCTCTTCCCCTAAGGTCAAGGGTTCGAGCGGCTGGCTTCTGATTCCGTCGTCGTGGCATATGCGTTGCCCGTGGAGAAAGATGAGAAGGCCACCATGCAGCTGGAGAGTGAGACTGTCGTCGTGTACCACAACCCATCGGCCGCCCCTGGACATCAGTGGGCCACGTCGGCCACGGCGTGGGACGCGCTGCAGGCCCCAGGCACCCCACCACCGGCCTCGCCGCAGGCTGAGGCCCAGTCCGAGGAGGTCCCGGCCGCGACAGCACCAGCGGCCCCTGCCTCGTCGACCCCGCCGCCGATCAGCGTGAATTTGCGCCTCTGCTACTTTCACCCGGACACGGACAATGTTGGCGCCCCCGAGTCTGGCAGCCTGTTCATGCTCTCACGCGGCAAGTCGTGCTACGACGCCGTGATGTTGCGGCCTGGGGAGGACGAGGCCGCGGCTCAGGACCCTGCGCCTGCCCCACGGGTTGCCATCGTGAATGCCCTCGAGAGTGCGATGAAGTCGGACCCTCGGGCTGCGGGAGCTGATGAGCCCAATGTAGACGACGAGCCGGTGGATAAGAAGGACAAGGCCGAGCTCGCTCACATCTTCATGTGATCCAGCGAGTGGTCTGTAGATATGGGATGGTGGGATGGGATAGGGCAAGGATGGGAATGGGGCGGGACAACATCAACCAATCATGCGATGCAGTTGGCCCCTCACGTCTGGACGATAACACACATGCTTCACGCGTTCTCTAGGCCATCAACGGGGGCGCGAAGGTAATCACCGCGTTTCGCGCGGCGTGGTATGGGGGTCAGTGGTTGCCCTACTCCAAGGACTCGAAGGGGATGGCGAGAGGGCGCGAGCGTCGCGCATCGTGGGGCATGGTGCGCGAAGTTTGGTGGCATAGTTTCACGTTCGCTCGCGCGTCCTGTCCTTCAAACTATGTAGTAACTCACATCAGCAACGACACCAACGCTGGTAACCTTCTCCTCCCGCTCCCCCTCATCATCCTTCGCGGTCCCTTCCTCCCATCACCTCGCTTTCACCAGAAAGCTCCAGGGCAAAAATAAATACCCCCTAACAGACGCGGAGCCCCCTGCTCTTCTCCCAATTCGGCGCCCTTCGGGCCATCTGGGCCTGTACAGGGTGCTCTTGAGGCCATCGAGCCTCCCCAGGGACTGGCGCTAGCCGACCCCTCTTCTGCGAGCGCTCACGCGCTCATCCCAGACTCTTGGCCACTTTTGCTGCTTGAGCCGTGCCGCAGCCAGGCCCCGTTTATATAAGTGGAATTGCAAGTAGTACCTCCCACGCGACAGACGCGTGTGAGGCACAGCGCCATGACGCACCAGCAGCGCCGCCCTCCATTCGCCCAGTCGCCCATTCGCCACATCATCATATCATCTGCCCAGTCGCCCTTGACGAATTCCCAGTTCGGCGTAGGGTAGGTTCATGCGGGATTCATGCGGCGGTGGCGCGCGGCGCCAGCGAAGGCGTTCAACATTCAAGGTTGAATTCTGCGACGCGGGCGCACCGATGGACTGCCATGGGACCCACCATTGAACGACCGTGGCCGGACCGTGGCCGCGATCGGTTCAAGGTTGACCGATCAACGAGGTGTCAATAACCAGTGTGCGCGCCGACGCTGCGCGCACCTGCCAAGGCCTCGTTCTCTCCTCACCTCATCGCCTTCCTCTTCATCATTCGTGCTCGTCTTTCTCCTCCTGCTCATCCTCTTCCTGCGCCCCCGTCCTTTCTCCCTCCTGCTCAGCTCGCTACCCCGCCTGCTCCCCCCTCCTCCCCATCACGCCCTCCGACCCCTTCCCC
>CAUYUJ010005197.1:50000-63518 GCA_963575745.1 Prorocentrum cordatum
CGTCGTCAGCACCACCACCATCATCACCAACACCGTCACCACCACCATTCATCACCACTTCCACCATAACCATAACCATAACCATGACCATAACCAGAACCATAACCACCACCACCACCACCACCACCATCACCATCACTCGTCGGGCCCCTCCCGGGGCAGCCCGCCCCCGTCTGGCTTCCATCTCGAGCTGCGACACCCTCTCCGCGGCCGCAGAAGGGGCCCACGAGAGGGCAGCGGGCGCCGAGGTCCGTCCGGCTCGCCTCCCCCGCGCGTGTGCCGGCGCCCGTGCCCTCAGGCGGGCTCCAGCGCGGGGTGGTCGCGATTCACGTAGCGCAGCAGCATCACCATGACCTCTTAGGGGCGACGCTTGCTGGCGGCGCGCAGAAGGGGGGCAGGGGGAGGGGGGAAGGCTTCTTAGAAACACCCCTGCTTCTTAGAAGGCGCCGGCCTGACATCTGCAGAGCAGGCCCGCGCCTTCTGAGGAGCAGGGGTGCTTCTAAGAAGCCTCCCCCCCCTCCCCCTACCCCCCCCTGCGCTTGGCCGAGCTTGATGGGGGGGGGCGATACATTGGGGGGAGGGGGGGAAGAAGAAAGGTGTGCACCCTTCGGGCCCTGCGGACCCCCCTCTGGGGCCCGAAAGTGCCTCTCTGGGGGCCCCTGTGCTGCACAGCCCTCGCTGCCCCCCCCCCCCAACCCCCCCCACACCCAGACCCCCCCGACGTCATGAGTTCTTCGTGACGTCGACCCCCAGCTGTCTGGACCCCCTCCCCTTCTTCATCCTGAGCTGCTTTCTGCCGGGCCCGAGGCCCCGGTAGGGGCCCCGCAGTCCGAACATGGCGAACAAAAACCTCCCGTCGTGACCTTTTCCGTGCCCCGAGGGGGCCTGGGCACGGGCCGCCCCCCCCCACCCACGCGACGCCCAGGCCTCGTTGCGCCGCAGGTCCTCTGGGACGGCGGCCCGGCCGTCGAGCCAGCGCAGCAGGGCGTCGTTGCCGTGGCCGAGGACGTGCTCCAGGAGCTCCGCCTGCGGCTCGGTGAGGGCGGCCACGTGCCGCTCGACGAAGTTCCCGAGGATGTGGTCCAGCTCCATCCAGCCGGTCGTTCTTGAGCGCCTGGGGCTCCTCCTCCTCCTCCTCCTCCTCCTCCTCCTCCTCCTCCTCCTCCTCCTCCTGCCCCTCCTCCTCCTCCTCCTCCTCCTCCTCCTCCTCCTCCTCATCTTCCTCCTCCTCCTCCTCCAAGGGATGGGCGAGGAGGTGGAGGGCTGAGGGGGAAGCCATTCGCCGGCCAGTGGAGTCCAGGCCTCCGGGTGCCAGAGTCAGCCAAGGACAAATCGAACAACTAAGACCTGCTGAAAGGAATAGTGGGCTTCAGCCCGAAAGCGCAGGCGAAATCGAAGAGAGATCCTGGGGGGTGAACCTCATGTTAGTAGAATGCTGCCCTAGGCGAAGATGTCCAAATCAACTAAGCTTATGATTTCTTGATCTCTTAACGGCTGAACCCCATGAGCAGGCGCAGGAAGACTACCAACCATTACAAAGGGATGAGCGGCCTCAGCGATCGACAGACCTGTGTGACAAGAAAAACGAGGAGTAGGAGGAGGAGGACCAAATAGGAGGAGCAGGGGCAGAAGCGGGAGTATGCGTCAACCTGGACAGCTCGCGCGAAGTCAAAGCCCGACCCCTCCCTTTACATGATGACTGACATCGGCACTTCCTGACATTGGGACCGGCGTCTGCCCCAACTCGAACGGCTTGGCGAAGGAACCGCTGCGCCGCGCGCAAGGGACAGCTTGGTCTCCGAGGCGAGAGCACCACTCCGCTAACTGGCTCGCGAGCCGCTTCCGACGACAGGGCGGAGGGAAACACCTACGCCGCGCCGACGCGCCCAGCGCGTGCATTCTGTCCCACCCCCCCCATCCCCCCTGCGGTGCCCGAAGCAGAAGACCCGCTGGCGCCGGGAGCCGCCCGACGCGCGCGCAGGCGGCCGTCACATGCAGGGTCCTGCCCATGATCCTCCTCCTCCTCCTCCTCCTCCTCCTCCTCCCTCCTCCTCCTCCTCCTCCTCCTCCTCCTCCTCCTCCTCCTCCCACCTCCCTCCCTCCCTCCCCTTCCCTCCCTCCCTCCCTCCCTCCCTCCTCCCTCCCTACCATCCCTCCCTCCCTCCTCCTCCTCCTCCTCCTCCTCCTCCTCCCCCTCCTCCTCCTCCTCCTGCCCCTCCTCCTCCTCCTCCTCCTCCTCCTCCTCCTCCCCCTCCTCGCAGCGGCGCCCCGCGCTCTCTGGCGGCGCGCGGCCCAGCTGACCCCCCGAGAGGAGGGACCGGCGGGCGAGGAGCACCCGCCAGGCCACGCGCGGGAGCGCACCTCCTTCGGGACGGGCCTGTGTGCGGCGCAGGGGCAGAGGCGGCAGGGCGCCCTCTCGCGCCCGGCCGCGCTTCCGCCCCGGGGACGGCAAAGGTACTGCGGGATGACGATTAATTAAACAAGTTTAGAGAACGATTTTTAAAAAATGGTCTTCTGCTATTTCCGCACAATTTTCTGACTGGAGGAGAACGATTAAAAAATAGTTTTCCAGCCCGCGGCTGGTTTTTTCTAATCGTCATCCCGGGCGCCGCCGCGTGTCATCTTCCATTACGTGCTGCGGCGCGAGCGGCAAATCGCACTTCGCGCGCAGTGCCCGCCACGCCAGAGTCTGGCCCAGCATCCTGCCACGTAGACGGGACAAAATATCTCTGCGGAGGGGGAAAAGCCTCAACTTCGCACTGCTCTTCGAATTGTGGGATGGGCGCCCCGCTTCGTGGAGATACCCGGGCGCCGGCGAGGGAAGTGGGGGCATTCAGTACTGAGGAATGAAGAACGGAATTTGAGAAAGAGGGAAAGGAGGAGGACAAGGACGACAAAGGGCAAATCAGAGAAGTGACGGAAGATGGTGACATGGACGAGGACGAGCTTTCTTTATACGAGGACGCGCACGAGGACGAGACCAAGAAATACAATGAATCGTACGGGGGCGAAAGACGACGAGGACAGCAAGGACGACGAGAAGGACGAACACGACGACGCGGAAAACGAGAGCAGAGGAGCAACAACTGCATACTACTGAACTCTCGGAGGTCTGGCAATTTCCTTGGGTCGGCGCTGGACCGACCTCTCTGGCGCGCGAAGCGCGCAGAGGGCGCGGCGCCCGAGGGGCCGCCAGTGGGGTGCGTCGGCCCAGGAAGTGCCCGCGCGGGGCCTCCGAGACAGAGCGTGTCTGTGCCAGTGGTTCGCCTCCGAGTGAAGGACGGGGCGGACGAGAGCAAGGCCGAGAACGGCCGAGGACGAGGAGGGCGGGCGGCGAGGACGGCATGGACGAGGCCAAGGGACGAGATCTACCCCTACGTGGTCCCTGGAGGAACGCTATCAGCACGTGTTGCAAGAACAGGTACGACTGACAGCAGCCAAACGATCTCACCGGCCAGTTGGGCTGTCCGCTGGCCACATCGGCTCGGGGGGCTCGCGGTACAGGGGGCCCCTCGCGCCCTGGCAATTTGGCCTAAATATTCTCACCTGTCCACCGTGCCACCTGGCTCTCTGAGCGTGTTGCATATATTCTCATACACCTGAGACCATCTTCCGGAATGTCTGGCTGGCACTACGTTGATACAAGCTCTTCGTATTTTTCTTGCTGGCCAGAGGGGCGCCTCCAGCCGTACAGTTTAGATCACACTTATATCATTTCAGCTTCTTGTTATTATCGCGCGTTGCACTTTGATCACTTAGCTTACCTTACGAGCATCGTTGAGGCCAAATCCCCACCTCCGTCTTTTAACCGGGGTTTGGCCCTGCTGTCTTTACAGTGTCGACTGCTGTCCGCTGTGGAGACTTCTGTCCACTATGACTCTGCACGATGTGCTGTCCCGAGGCTTTGCAAAGGTGGTACGTGGCCTGGAGCCCTCATTACGCGCCCTCGGTGTTAGTGCGACTCGTCGTGACGGCGCCGCTCGCCTTGGAGAAGGTGGGGCCTGGAATGCCGGACAGGCTGCAAGCAAGGTCTCTTAAGCAGTTTCTGTCAGCGCGCCCCTGTCGCTCTCCTTCTCCTTCGTATTCTACTCCCTCGTATTCTTCTGCGCAGCTGAACGGCGCGGCTCTCTCGAACCGTATACTTTTTTCCTGGCCCCGGCCCTCCCTGCCACCACCTGCGGGGCGGGGGGACACGAGGGGGGCGGCGTGGCACGGGAGCCCAGGCGGGCGCCGCACTCTGGGTTGCGCTTGTCCCATTCTTGCTCCCACCACGCGCGCGCCCCCGGCCCATGCCGGAGAAGGCGGCACGGGAGGTTGCCCACAGCCTGCAGCTGGCACTGGGCTCGGCCACAACCTCACGCATGGACAAGACGAAGGACGACCGCTGACGACGACGAAGACGATGACGACGACGACGACGCCGCCGACGACGACGACGACGACGACGTCGACGACGGCGGCGGCGGCGGCGGTGAAAACTCGGGGGGACAAGACGGTGCCCATACCGCTACTCCCAAGGCCTCTCCCAGGGCGCATTCTGACCAGAACCTCGGTGAGAATCCAGGCGTGGCGGCGAGGGCTCCTCAGGACGAGCACCTGTATCGGTATCTCTTGCCCCTGCGGAAAACACATTTACCTGTCCGCGATAACGCCCGTTACTGGCCCCGCCCCCACCCCTTCCCCTCCCCCGTAGTAACATCACGATTAGCTCCAGCGCCGTCTGGGCATTAGTCGTTCCTACGCATCTCTAGGCATTCTCAGACGGCACCGGCGCGAATCGTGACGTTGTTACGGCCACCCCCCCTGATAACGCCCGACGCCCGTAATCGCCGGGGGGTCAAAAAAATGTCCCACAGGAGAAGCTCACACTCCCGATGTTGTGATTGGCTGCAAGCAGTGACCCCCGAGGTCTGGACTCCTTGGCCCCGGTGCGCCCCGAAGCCCGGTGAATGATGCCCCCCCGGTTGTTCTCCCACGACGCGAGGGGGGGTCTGGTAGGGCCAGGCGCCTGAGCAGAAACTGAGGACGAGGAGGGCGGGCGGCGAGGACAACAGGGACGAGACGAAGGACGACCGCTGACCGACGACGGACGACGACGACGACGACGACGACGACGACGACGACGACGACGGCGACGACGACGAAGACGACGACGACGACGACGACGACGGCAGCGGCGGCGACGGCGGCAGCGAAAACTCGGAGGGCCAGGCGCCTGAGCAGAGATCTCCTCCGCTCGTCCTTGGGAAACCCAAAGGGTACCAATACCGCTGCTCCCCAGAGCTCGCCAAGGATGCGTCATGACCAGGTTCTCGAGGCGAATCCAGCGGTGGCGACGAGGCCCTCCCAGGAGGCCCAAGAGGGGGAAAACGAGGGAAGGGTAGTGGCATGGGGCTGCATGTTCCTCAAGAAGAGGAATGGCATAAACAGAAACTCTTGGCGCTCCGCGCGGACTTCTTGGATCTACGCTGGGCCCCCCTCCCTGGCGCGCGGAGCGCGCCAGGGGCGGCGCCGGAGGCGCCGCCAGGGAGGCCCCAGCGCAGATCCAAGACATCCGCGCGGAGCGCCAAAAGTCTATGTTTATGCCGTCTCTTGTTCTTCGAGACCCAAACATCCGACGTCTCGATCTTTTTCGAGGCGGGCCCCCGGCATCCGGACCACTTCCCCGAGACCGGTGTTTCATCGCGAGTCGCTCCTTGACGGTCCCGAGGCCTGGTGACGGCCCCGAGAGGCCACAAACTGTGAAACACCTCCGTCTCGATGCTTGTCGAGGCGCCCGATGCCTGGGTATGAGTATACCCTTTCCTCTCCCCCGCTCGTCCAGCTCGGAGGGGCGGCGCCCACGTCGAGATTTGTTCACGACGTCGACCCCCAGAGGTCTGGACCCCTTCCAGGGGGCCGGCTTTTCATCCTGGGTCGTCCTTTGACGGTCCCGAGGCCCGGCGAGGGCCCCCGGAGGCCGAAGGTGGCGAAAAGCCTCCCGCCGTGATTTTTTGTGTCACTGCGCGAGGGGGTCTGGGGAGTAGCGGCACGGTAGGGGGAAACGAATAGTAAACACCCCCCCCCGGCCCCCCAAGCTCACAGTTGGCACGCGCGGGGGAGACTGCGGTCGAGGTGCCACTCCTCCGACCCACCGCCCACTTTGAACACTGGGGGGGAAAGGGGGAAGCGTTGACAGATGAATGTGGCAGGACTGTTCGCTACTTTTTCCCAGGCCTCTACGGGTAATGCGGGATGACGATTCATAAAAAATGGGAGAGAACGATTAAGCACATAGTTTTCTGCCATTTCTGCACAGTTTTCTGACTGGAGGAAAACGATTTAAAACATAGCTTTCCAGCCCGCGGCCGGTTTTTTCTAATCGTCATCCCGGGCGCCGCCGCGTGAACACGACCCCCAGTCATTTATTAATCGTCATCCTCCATTACGTGCCGCGGCGCGAGCGGCAAATCGCACTTCCCGCGCAGTGTCCGCCACGCCAGAGTCTGGCCAAGCATCCTGCCACGTCGGCGGGACAAAATATATCTCTGCGGAGGGGGAAAGCCTCAACTTCGCACTGCTCTTCGAATTGTCGAATTACCTTTTCCTCCTCCGCTCGTCCAGCTCGGACGGCCGCGGCGGCCACGCCGCGGCCGCGCCGGCCGCCGCGTCGGCCGCCGCGTGCCGCCGGGCGGCGGCCCCGGCGGGCAGGGCCCGGCCGCGCAGGGGCCCCGCGCCGCGCCGCCAGCACGCGGGCGCGGCGCGCCCGCGCATCGCCCCGCCGCCCCCCCGCGGGGGGGGGGCCGACGCTGCCGACGAGGTCGTCGCTGAAGGGGCCCCTGGACACACAAACAAAGACACACAAATCTCAAAATATCCCCCCTATTTTCCCACATGTTCTGGGTGTCTGTCTTCCCCCCCCCCCCCCCCACTTCCCATATATATTCCCACATGTTCTGGGGAATCGAGGCTTCATTGTGTCTGTGTGTTTTTTCCTCTCCTGAGTCGCGTCGCTCGGCGGCGAGCCCTCGCTCGTCCAACGCGATGGGGCTTCGAGGGCCTGGTCGGGGCGAGGAGGGTTTGGAGGAGGTCCAGGGTCGAGGGCCGGGGAGGGGGAGGAGGGAGGAGGAGGGTCGAGGATCGAGGGGGAGGAGGGAGGAGGAGGGTCGAGGATCGAGGGGGAGGATCGAGGATCGAGGAGCGAGGAGGGGGATCGAACATTTCGGGGGTGGAGAGAAATGAGGAGGGGCCCGCCTTCGCGGGCCTGCTCAGAAGGCTCGGAAGCCCCCCCGGCCTTCCGAGAAGCTGCCAAAGCCTCCTCCCCGAGGGCACAGAGGAAGCCTCCCAGAGGGCGAGCGGGCCTCCGAGGAGCCCCGCCGCCTCCCGAGAGGGCCTCCTCCCTCTCGCTTCTCCCCCCCTCGCCCGCCGCCGCCGCATGCTCCGACGGCGGCCCTGATTTTAGCCACTGGGGGGGGGGGGGGTGGTGGTAGTTGGCGACCGAGAACGCCAAGGGCAAAGCGGCGACGCGGTGCCCAGCGCGCACGTGTCCTCCTCCTCCTCCTCGTCCTCCTCCTCCTCCTCCTGCTCCTCCTTTCCTCCTGCTCCTTCCGCCTGCTCCGCTTTTCCTCCTCCTCCTCCTCCTTCCCCTCCTCCTCTCCTCTCCTCGCTCCCTCCTCCTCGCTCCTTCCCCTCCTCCTCCTCCTCCTCCTCCTGCTTCTCCTCCGCTCCTCCTCCTCCGTCCTCCTACTCCTCCTCCTCCTGCCTCCTCCTCCTCCTCCTCATCCTCCTCCTCCTCCTGCGCACACCCTTCGGGCCAGCGCAACCGACGAGGTCAGGGTGAACCGGAGGGGGGGGGGGGGGCGGGGGCGGGCAGGCCCGCTGACCTCGGGGTATCTCTGGGCCACCTCAAAAAAAGCGGCCTGCAGCGCAGGCCCGAGCCAGCTCGGTGTGCGACACCGGATCGGCTCGACATATCGCGGCCCAGGCCGGCGGATCGCCTTCGCATGGCATCGGATCGTGGGCGATCGCTGGGTACGTGGGCGAGCGTGGAGACCCTGCGCCCCAAAAATGCGTTGGCGCCTCACTGTTGCCTTCCGCCGCCTTCCGCCGACCTTCCGCCGACGTGGCTACGTTGGCAACCGCACGTGCAAGCACTAAGGTATGCTGGCTTTCGCTCGAAGCACACTGCACATCTTTGTCGAACGTGCTCGCGGACTGCCTCGAAGACTGGGCACCATATCTTGTACCCGGCAGCGGCTGCGAACATGATCTCTTGGTAGTGTCCCTGCCCCCGATGCGTGGCTGATTCCGGAGGCCGTGGCCCCAAAAATCTGTCGGCGGCTCACTTTTACTTCCGCCTCCTTCCGCCGACCTTCCGCCGAGGCGGGCCCGCCGCCTTTGTTGCCTCCGCCGGCCTTCGCATCCCTGTCCGCCGGGGGGAAGAGGTGAGGAGGAGGAGGAGGAGGAGGAGGAGGAGGAGGAGGAGGGAGGAGGAGGAGGAGGGGGAGGAGGAGGAGGAGGAGGACGAGGTGGAGGAGGAGGAGGAGGAGGAGGAGGAGGAGGAGGTGCCAGATGCCCGCTCCCGCGGCGGCGAGGCCCTTCCTGGAAGGCCCCGCGCGGGCTGCCCCTCAGGAGAGGGGCTCGCTGCCAGGGAGAGCGGAGGGTGACAGGGGAGCGGTTACTGTATGTGCCAGTGGGGCTTGCTGTGTACCCGGGAGCAGGTGGCCCTTCTGCGTCGCGATGGGGCTTTCTGCGTCTTTTCTACTGCGTTGCGTGACCGATTGAAAGATGAGCGGCGCCATGCCTTTGAGATGCAGCTTGGCCCTGTGTATGAAGAGTCATGATGGTGGATGCGTCTGCGAATCTCAAGTTCACCTTTTGTGACCGCAGTCATTGCTTGCTGCGTCATCATGTGCGTACTTTCGGTCTTCGCACGAGCCCCACATGATCGCTAACTTCAGATGTCATGATAAAGTGGGGGGTGTCACAACCCTCCCAGAGCAGCCATTCCACACACACACACACACCCAGACCAGCCATGGAAGGGCTGCCTTTTGCCCAGACTCCGCTGGAACCCTCCAAGGCAGCATCAGGCAGACCCCCCCAAAAGAATCAGACCAGCCCCCTTTTTACTATGGAATTCGGAGTATGCCCTCCACGCGACATAAAACAACATATGTAAGCTTTGTAGCAGGGGGAGAGAGAGAGAGAGAGAGAGAGAGAAGAGTAGTATTCCTACTGGGTAATTGTGGAAGAGGCAGGACTGCGGCAGGCGCGGAGGCGAGAGTGCACCCACGGAAGGCCAGCTGAAACCACATCGGCGTCCCACTTGGTTCTTAACTGAATCCTACCGGGATCCTAATGCAAGCCTGTTCGGGTCCTGTGGGGATCCGCTTGGGATCCGATTGACAGCCTGTTGAGATCTTCCTTGGACCTTGTTGGAAACCAAGCGGAAAACACATGGTATCCCCTTGGAGTCAGATTGGAATCCTATTGGAATATTGTTCGGCGCATATCAGAACCCTGCTGAAAACCCTATTAGGTATGAACTGAAGTCCGATAGGGAACCGATTGGAATCATATGTGAATCCTGTAGGCATTTAACTGGAATCGAATTCAAACAGGATGAGGGCCGAGGGAGTGAGCGAATGCGAGAAAGAGAGAAAGAGGGAGAGGGATAAATATGTACGACAAAGACAAATCGAGACGCATACGTAACGCCACCACTACCATCAACATCTTCAGCATCACCAACTTCATGAGCCATATGGGTTTTCGGCCCTGTGACCTATGATCCCCATTGGCCATATGAGCCCTACGGGCCCTGTGGGATCTACGAGCCCTGTCGGCCGTATCAGGCCAAGACCCCTAAAGAGTCCTGTAAGCCCTCTGGGCCCTATGAGTCCTCTGAGCGTGAGGGGCCCTGTGACCCCGATGTGCCCTCTAGGCCCATGAGCCCTAGGGGCTCTATCAGTTCAATGAGCCCGATGGTCCCGACAAGACCTGTGAGCCATATTGGCCCTGGCAGCCGTACGGGCCATGTGAGGTCATACCCCATACAGAGCCTCTGAGCCCGATGGGCCCCAGGCGCCACATAAGCCCCTTGGGTTTGGTCTGCCCTGTGAGCCCTGTGGTTCCGACATGAGTCCTGTGAGCCCTGTGGGCCCAATGAGCCAGAATGACGAGGAAGACGAAGGAGGAATAGGAGGATGAGGAGGAATGTCAGGAGGAAGAGGGAGAGGAGTGATGGGGGAGAAGTGAAGGAGGGAGGGAGGGAGGAATCAAGGAGTTAGAAAGGAGCAGCTCGAGCAGGGAGGGGGGCCCATATTGGTTTCACCATAGGGGTCATCGGGTCATGTGCGTATGATGCTCGAGCCTCTAACATTCAAGTGCGCGGGTTGTTTGTGCCTCTCAGGTTTGAGTGCGTGTAGCGCTTGTCTCTAAGGCTATGCTGCGTGAAGTGCATTCGCCTCCAAGGTCGAAGTGCGTCTTGATCTGCGCGTGTATTACTTACGTGCGTGAAGAGCTAGTGTCTCCAAGGTTCTCATATATTTGTTTGCAAGAGCGAGGGAGTTGTGCCTCCAGGGTCCAATTGAGCGTAGATAATGTGTGGTGTTTGCTGTAGAGCTTGTGTCTCTACTGCTCAACTGCGCATAGACGGTGTGTAATGTTCGGTGTTTGATGATATTATAGGCTTCCGAGTTGGAGTTGGCCGGGGACCATTTCTGTGACACCAAGAAAGCCATTCTGGATTCAAAAAAGCTTCAACGGGACGCATAAAACATAATATGGACACAGCAAGACTTTCTCAAGGGGGCAGGGAGGGGCAAGGACAGGCGGAGGGTGGGGGCCAGAGCCGTACCGTTCCTGTCGCCTTTGATCCCCCCACCCGTGCGATCGTCTCGGTGCGAAGCGCCCCCATTGCGACAGTCGGAGGGGCGGCGGAGGAGGAAGTAGAGGAGGACAATAAGGGAGGAAGGGGGAAAGGATGAGCAGAGAGGATGCTCAAGGATAGGGTCTAGGTATGGATCTAGAGGGGCTGGACGCGATTGTTCTGTCTCGAGCTGCTGCCCAGAAAGCCTCCGCAATGCCTCTTGAATTATCGAGTCGCCCCATTTGATCGTAGCAACATGTGGAGCCACCGCAATCAATTTTGGTCGAATGTGCATCTCGAAAGACTTCATAGGACTAATCTCGCTGACACTGCCAACAATGGTAATGTCGTTGCTCTGGGCACCGTCATCTGGCATCTCCGCGCAGCGTTTAAACACTTCCACACCCCAAGGGGCATACACAACAAGAAACAATGTTGCACTTTGGAACCGCCTGGCCCCACGGAACTTAACGAGCCAACGTTCCGGTGATGTGGACCAGACAAGCGTTGCAACTTTAACGCTTACCGTCTCACGGTTCAAGATGTGGCCAAACACGCATTCACGCCCGACTATGCTCCCTTCGCCATTAGAGACTGGCGAATCAAGAGGACCGCATGGTAAACCCTGGTGCCGAAATCGCACCAACACTTCCGACATCAGCTTGTTCCGGAAAGTTGGTAAGTTTTTGAACGGCACGCTCGCGTACAACAGCTCCCGTTGCCTGCACTCCACGTGCCTCGTGACCAGCGGGTGGCTCCAGGATAGCATGGCTGCGCGACTTGCCGCAGAAGTCAACTTAGATACAAGACTGTTCTGCCACGCATCTTCTAGAATCCACATGTTCCGTTTGCCGTAGAACTTGATCCGACGGTCAATGGATAATCCAGCGCGAATGCTCGTATTGTACTCCCATAGTTCCAAGCCCCAGGGCGCATATATAGCTAAAACCAAATCGTCGAACCTTTCCATGTACACATTGTAAAACGTCAACGACCACATCTGACCTGTGTGGTTCCACACAAAACCCGCACTCTTGAACTCAACTCGCCGATCAAGACCTTGAACATTACGTAGCCAGTCATAGGTCGCATTACGTCCACAGCGCCTTCTTCCCATCCTGTTGAAGCCCTCTTCTGGATTTCGCGTCTGGAAACCGTGTATGGTTTCATCACACTGCCTTCCGATATCCTCCAAAATGAAACCGCGGGTAGCTGGTGACATGTTGGACAACGGAACACCAACATACTCCGAAGCAGCGGTCAAACTACTGGAAGCGAGTCGAACGCGTAGTCGAAAACGCCGTGTCGACAGTCGTGCAATGAACATTTCACCGAATCGCCTAGATTCTAGAAGTGCCCGCCAACATCGAGCAGAAATGACATCTTGAACCAAACTTGGTTGAGCCGAAATCCATTCGAAACTGTCGTGGTGCAAACTGGATCTGGATAGGAACAACGATCAACTGCAAATACATTACGCAATTGGTCCGTGAGATCCACTGCACCGATCTCCTTTGCAACGCCGCTTTCTCCTCCCAGAAGCGCCGATAAACCGGGTACCCCTCAGCTGTAGAGCTCTCGAAGGCACTGCGTGGAGCTGTAAGGAAAACGGGCAAACTTTGGAACGGTTGTCCATAACTTAATAATGCAGGAGCCCCTCACAAAACAAGCAGCGGCCACGTGTAACATAAACAGTTTCAACAGTGCCAGTAGCGGAAGAACTAGCAGCAGAAATAGCAGCATCATCAACAGACGTAGCGGTAGCTGCAGCAGCAGTGGACCCTGCGGGCGGCGAAATACAGACATTATCATAGCAGCAGTAGTGGGGATTCCAGTTCCAATGAACGTGGGATGCAGACAATTTGTCAATGAAACACAGACCCCATACAGCACGACATGGAAGCACTTGCGGCAACAGTAGCAATAATTACTCCAGCAGCACTAGCGGCAACAGTAGTAGCAGCATCAGGAGTGGCAACGGTGGCAGACGCAGCGGCAGCAGAAGCAGCGACAGCAATGATAGTGGCACTATGTTACATGATATGGGATCTGGGTTTCTCGAGGGCCATGGGGTCACGCCCTTCCGCCGAGCAAGGGGAGGGAGAGGCGGAGAGAAAGGTGGCGGGAAGCAGGGAGGCAATAGGAAATGGATGGGGAGATGCGGAGGAGGGGGAGATAAGACGGTAAAAGAAGAGCGGAGAAGTAACGGAGCAGAAGGGGAACGAAGAGGAGATGAAGGACAGAGATGGGAAGAGGGAAGGAACAGGATGTAATGGAGGAGGAAGGGAGAGTTGGAGGTGAAGGACAAGGACGAGGAGGAGAGGTGAGGAGGTGAAGGAGGAAGAGGGAGGGGAATGAGTGGGATGAACAGCGAGAGGAGCCCAGGATTAACAGAAATTACGGGGGGTGGTCGCACGACTAGGAAGAGCATAAGAGGAAGGTAAGGCGAGAAAGTGGAGGAATAGTACGCACAGGGAAATGGGTGAGGAGGAGGAAGGGAAGGAGGAGGAGAGGCCAGAATCCGATCCTGCACCCTGCCAGGCCATCCGCACCTGCCATGATGGGCCAGTTTAGCACCAGCACTGCCATAGGTAGGACGAGGGAGAAACAGGATGGGGAGGTCCTGCTCCTCCTCCTTTTCCTCCTCCTCTTCCTCCTCTGCCCTT
>CAUYUJ010005198.1:0-63515 GCA_963575745.1 Prorocentrum cordatum
TCCTCCTCCTTTCCCTCCTCCTCCTCCTTTCCCTCCTGCTCCTCCTCCTCCTCCTCCTCCTTTCCCTCCTCCTCCTCTTCCTCCTCCTCCTCCTCCGACGACGACGACGACAAAGACCGGCAACGACAATTGGCGACGAGCGGGCGCCGCCTGTACGACTTGTGGAACACCTCCTCCAGGAAGGCCAGCAGTACCCTCTCGTCCGCGCGCTGGACCCCGCCGCCCATCAGGACGATGTGGCTCCTAGGAGGACGGGGGGCGGTCACCCTCGGGCGCCTCCCACTCCCGACCTCCGTCGGGCCAGGAACACATCAGGACGAGAAGTTTTCCCGTATGCTCAGCCTCTGGAGGCCCTTACCGGCCTCAGGACCGTCAATAAACGATTCAGGATGAGAAGCTGGTGCCAGAGAATGGGTCGAGACCTCTCAGGGTCGACGCAATGAACAAAATCATGACGTCGGGGGTCTGGGGCGGCCGCCTGTGACAACAGAAGAGGGCGGCCCCTCCTTCACCTCCTCCCCGCCCTCCCCTCTCTTCTTGGCCCCCTCCTCCCCCATACCTTTCCTCGTCCTCCTCCCCCCTCCCTCTTACCTCCCCCTCCCTCCCCGACACCACCTGGCGCGAGCATGATCCTGCCTGCGCGCCACATTCGGAAGCAGGCCAAGCGCCCCCCCCCGTGACCCCTAGGAGCCAGGGGCCGCACCTATCCCACGGTGCCCGAGAGAAAGAAAAAGAGAGAAGCAAGAGAAGTGGGAGGGGGGGGGGGGCGGCGCCCCAGGTGTTGCTCCAGCAGCACCAGCCCACCGACGGTGGGTGGCCCCCATGCCTTCCTTGCTTTTCCTGCACCAGGGGACACAGGTTACCCCACGTCGCCGTGCGGGGCACACGGCGCGAGTTTCTCCGCAGGGGGTAGCCTGGCCCGCCCCCATAAGCCCCCTTTGCCCAAGGGGGGGCCAGGCAGTACACGCTTTTGGGCTTTGCTCAGCTGGCCGACCCTCCCTGCCACACTCTCGCCCGCAGCGTGACGGGAGGGCTGCAGCAGTGGTCGGAACTCGCCCCCACACAGGCGAGCACCCTGGGGGTCGGCGCAGACCGGAGACGGATCCACGCCGACGCAGGGACGGATGCCCTTGCGGCCCCGGCGGCCGGGGGCCCGACGGACCTGAGACGGCAGACCCTACCCCGACCACTGCGGTGGCAGACCGCACCACAACGCCTGCGCGAGCAAGCGGGGGCCGCCCCAGGACCGCCGGGACACCGGCGCTCCTGGGCCGCCGCACGGCCCCCGCGCAGACCACGGCTCGGCGGATCTCAGATCCCCGGAAGCCCCGATGCGCCGCCCACGCACCGGCGCACCCTTTCGGGGGCCACATCTCCTCCATCCCCCCTCCCTCCCTCGCTCCGCCTCCCCCTCCTCCCCTTCGCTCTCAGGGGCCTCAGAGGGTGTGTGTGTGGGGGGGGGGGCGCTCCCGCTCAGGGCTGCCTCTGCGCGGGGCTGCCGCGAGGGCTCCGCCGCGTGCCCGCTCGGCAGCCCCGGCGTGCACCAGAGGGCGGCATTGGGGGAGGAGCGGGGAGGAGGAGGAGCGGAGCGAGAGGGCGAGCGAGCGGTCAAGGGCAGGCTGGTGCAGTAGGCTCCCGGAGACGCCGCGGCGGGTGCCTCCTGCGGCGCCGGCGGAGCGAGAGGCGGAGCGAGAGGCGGAGCGAGAGGCGGAGCGAGCGGCGGAGCGAGCGATCAGAGGCCGGCCAGTGTGGACTCCTGGGGACGCCGCTGTAGGTGTCTCTCACGGCGCGAGCGGGAGGAGGGAGGGAGGGGAAGGATCGGGGAGGCCAATGAGAAGGAGGAGGAGGACAAAGAGGAGAAGGATGAGGAGGAGGGGGATAAGAAGGAGAAGGAGGAGGAGGTGGAGAACGGAGAAGCAAAAGAGGTGGGGAGGAGGAGGATGAAGGAATGAGGGGGAGGAGGGGGAGACTATCGAGGAGGCCAAGGAGGAAGGGATAGGAACATCACACATACGCAGTTGTTCTGCGGCTGTTGGCCCGCTGTGGAGTCCCTGGAGAGCAAGCCCTTGGCCCTGCCTGGAGGCGGAGACAGAGGACCAGGACGATCCTCCTCCATTCACCCCCCTCCTCCCCTCTTCCTCCTCCACCCTCCCCCTTCCTCCTGCTCCTCCTCCTCCTCCTCCTCCTCCTTCTCCTTCTCCCCTCCTCCCCTCCTCCCTCCTCCTCCTCCCCTCCGCCGCCTTCTCCCCTCCTCCTCCGCCCCTCCTCCTCCTCCTCCTCCTCCTTCTCCTCTCCATCCTCCATCCTCCATCCTCCATCCTCCATCCTCCATCCTCCATTTTCCATCTTCCATCTTCCATCCTCCTCCTCCTCCTCCCATCTCCTCCTTCTACAGCTCCTCCTCCTCCTCCTTCTCCTCCTCCTCCTCCTTCTCCATCCTCCATCCTCCATCCTCCATCCTCCATTCACCCCCCCTCATCCCCTCGTCCCTCCTCCCTCTTCCTCCTCCACCCGAGCCCAAGATGGCCCTTCTTTTAGCCTATCGACTGTAAGGATCCTCCGGGGAGGTGGAAGGGTCGCTCGCCACTCCAAACCAGTGTGCCCGCGCCCGTGCGCCTTCCGGCGCCCGGGGCAGCGCACCCCGCTCGGCTCGGAGCATACCTGGGCAGCGCGTCTTCGTCCGCCCAGGTGCGGAGCCGAGCGGGAGAAAATGCAGGCCAGTGGGAGCACGCCGCGTCGGCGACGTCGGCGTACCTCCGCATGCGTCTCTCTCCTCCCGCTCCAGCTCGCCCCTCTGCTCCACACGTCATACCCATCCTCTGCGTCCGTCGGCTCTTCGGGCTCCACCCCTGGTTTCCGCCCGCATATCCTGGGCATCGCTCGGACGTCCGTTCCCTGTGTTGTTTTCGGTTTCGCGCGTGTTTTTTTCGCCACATGATCAAGGATGCTCCTCGATGGTCCTCGCCGAAGGAAAAAATGCACACGTCCGAGCGATGCGCCAAGTCTCAGGGTGAACACACCAGCACAGCCTGTGCTGCCCCTCGGCAGGGGCAGCCGAGGAGCGCTCCCAGCCGCCACGACGACTTAAACACCGCCGGGCACGGAACAAGCACAAGGATGGCAGGCCTCGAGGCAAAGGCCAGTGGAGACAGCGCGCCAGTCCATCCACAGCCTGGGCTATACAGGCGATCGCGAGAGAAAGGGACTCGCGGGGCCCCGCACCGAGGACGCTTCCGGAAAGGAGGCGGCCGCCCCCGATGGCTGGCCTGTCGCAGGAAAGCCAGGTCACTGACGAGCTGGTAGACACCAAGAGCGAAGGGGCCCTGGGACAAACAAATAGACACACGCAGATAACAGGACACCCCCTGTATGTCCCCACATCTTTTCGGGGCTTTCGTCCTCCCCCCCGCTTCCCACGTCTTCCCACATTTTTCCGGGGAGAATCGACGATTGCAATGGTGTCTGTGTGTGTTTTCCCCCTCCTGGACATGGCTGGACCCGCCCGCGGGCCGAGCGCCGGGCGACCGCCTGCGGAGGGCAGGGGCGACCCGGGGCCGCGCGGGAGCCGAGCGCGGGAGGGGCACGACGCGCTGCCACGGGCGCGTCCGGCGCTCGCCGAGGCCCGAGCCGTCGCCCCGTCACCGAATGGGGCCCCGGGGACACGCAGACGAGTAGGCACAAGTAGGAGGCTCCACCACGTTTCCCCCCCTTTTGTTTCTGGGTTTCTGTCGTCCCCCCCCCCCACTCCCGACATCTTCCCATCCTTCCGGGGGAGTCGACGATGAATTGTGTCTGCGTTTGTCTTCCCCCCTGAGTCACGTGGCAAGCTCCGGAAACCGCAGGGTACCCCAGCCTTGACCACCAACGGGCGGAGCCCAATCTTACGTTCGCTTCCACCGCCTTTCGTCTGCCGGCCGCTTGCGCCAGCGGAGCCGCCCATCTTTGAGGGGTGGCGATAGAAGGGCAAATGGCTCAGGGGGGAAGCATTGACTTGGAATCGACGATGCGTCACCGAGAGGTCGGAGATAGTCCGTCGATGGCGAAACTGGGCGGTCCTGGGCGGCGCGGGCTATCAGGCCCGCATCGGCGATGAATGTGCGTTAATGCATTTCCCCCTTAACCTATCCCCCTGATTACAATTGCCCCTGAATCGCTTACTTCCCCACGCCTCCGCCAAGGCCCGTGAGGTCAATCCTTCGACGTCTCGGAATGGCCCCTTCCTGGAAAGGCCTGCCTAGAGCGTCTCGCTCCACTAAGGCGCTGATGCTGCGTCAAACGCAGGTCCACTTGAGTCGAACTTGACTCAAGCTATTGCCTGACTATTGCCGAGCTAGGGCCGAGCAGATCCGTCAGGTGGGCCCCAGGAAGTGAGACGCAGAAGGACAGACTCGTGCTATGTGCTGATGCTGGAGGCGCACGTACGCCCCGAGCAGATGGTATGCAGAGCTTCCGGTGCACCTTTTCCCGAGCGGCATGGCCAGAACGCGCCCGCCACAGAGCTTCTGCTGACGAGATTCCCGAGAGCGCGCGCGGGACATCATCCGCGATCACGCCCGTGACCCGCCTGGCCCCCCTCCCACTCCTCCCTCCCCTCCGGTGCCGTCACGATTCGCGCCGGCGCCGTCTGGGAATGAGCCAGTGCTGAGCATTCCCTGGCAGCGCTGGCGCGAATCGACGTGACCAGCACCCCCTCCCCCCCCCACCCCCCCTGGCTTGTCACGCCCGTTACCACCAGAGGATAAAGGAACGCTCGCCTACAGCTGAATATGCTTGGTTGTGTCGGACGAACCAGGGTGCCCAAAATAAACGTGCGAGGAGTCGGCTGTCCTGGCAGGGCCCCTCCCCGCGCTGGGCCGGCACCTAACACCAGCGCGCGCGCCTGAGGCGCCCGCTGTGCTGGCCCCGTGCCGCCGCGGCGGCTCAGCCCTCCTGCGCGGTGCAGGAGCACGACCAGCACTTCTGTCCTTCGGCTGCACGAAAGAATGACCCTTGGCTTGAAGGTCGCTGGGGGGGGGAAGCGTTGTGTCCAGGGCCAGGTCCCAATACGCTTGGGCGGCGCGCTTGATCCGTTAACAGCCATCATTACGGCCCATATTCGCAAGAAGCTCGGATGTCAGGTTTGCTCTTGCCGACAATTGGGCTGCTTAGCTTTGCTCCTACACTGCAGGCTCGTATCCCCTGCCCCTCAGCGAGCTCCCACCGTTGGCAAGAGCGACCGTTGGTACGCGACCTTCGAGTGCAGCGGGGGTGACAAAACCAAGCGCGCAAGGCGCTGCAAGGCAGTGCCGGGGTGATCCCTGCGGGTCCGCACCAAAAGGTCATCCTGGCGAAGGGACACTCCTGCGCGAGGCCGAGTCCTGGGAGCGGCGGCGAGCCCAGGGGGGGAAGTGAGAGGGGGCAGGCCTCCCCTGAAGGCGGCAGGGCTTCCAAGCAGGATCCCGCGCCTTCGGAGAAGTCTGAGGAACCTTCTCCGAAGGCGAGGGCGGCAGATTAGAGGGCGCAGGAAGTGCGGAGAAGCCACGCCGCCTCTCTGACCTGGCCTGCCCCCATCGCACTTCCCCCCCGCCCTCCCGCCGGGCGCGCCTCCGACGGGAGGGCGCCGGGGCGGGTGCGGGAGGCTCGTGCCGTCGCAGCCTGCGCGCTAGCTGCCCGACGCCGCGCGGCTCGCTCGAGACCTCGAGCGATGGCGGCCGATCCCGGGCCGCGGAGGGCGCTCTTCAGCCCTGCAGCCGCCGCGTCGGCACGACGCGAGCCTGCCGTAAGATACAGGGCTGTCTGGCTAGACCCGCCACGCCCGCTCCAGACATCCAGCGAGCGAGTCCTCTTCACTCCGCGGGCCCCAGGATGCCTCGGCCCCTTCTGGGGGAACAAAAAGTGGCATAGACATAACAACTGGGAGGTCCGCGCGGATTTCTCGGGTCGGCGCTGGGCACCCCTGGCGGCGCCAGGGGCGCCGCCCCTGGCGCGCTCCGCGCGCCAGGGAGGGGGGTCCAGCGCCGATCCGAGAAATCCGCGCGGACCTCCGAGTTGTTATGTTTATGCCACTTTTTGTTCCCCTACCTTCCCCGAGGGTGGCTTCCCTTTTTTGGTCCGTTCGCCATGAGGGGACCGAAATATGACGTGGACATCAAGGCTCGGAGGTCCATCTGAGAAATCCGCGCGGACCTCCGAGTTTTTGTATTTATGTCACTATTTTCCCCTGGTCATGTCCTGGGGCCAGAAGCGGCCCCGATCGAGGAGACATGCCAGGATTGAGAACACCAGCGCGACGGAGCCTTAGGCCTGCACTACTGTAGCCCCGCCAGGTCCACCCTATGGCCAGAGGCATGGATCACAGTGCTCGGGCCCGCCCTGTGGCCTGGCCCGTAAGCCCCACGAGCCCTCTAGGCGTGAGTGGCTTTGGGAGCTTCCTCTTTCAACCCCCCTTCTTCCCGTTCAGGGAGGATCTACTGTTTAGGATGAAGAAAAAGCGGCACAAGCATATTCGTTTTGGCGCTCCGCGCGGATTTCTTGGATCTGCGCCGGACACCCTTGGGCGGCGCTGGAGGCGCCGCCGGGGGGCCTAGCGCGGATCCCAGAAACCCGCGACGTCCTGACAACATCGGGACCTCGCATGTCTGGAATGTTTTTCCTCTCGATCTCCGCCACCCGTGCTGCCGGGCACGGGGCGGCTGTGCCCGCAGGCCCTTCTTGCCCGATCCCCCGAGCCTTCTAGTCCTCACGCTCGGGGAGTCTTCCCAGACCCCCGACGCTATAATTTTTTCATTACGTTGACCCCCGAGGTCTCGACCCATTCCCCGGGAACCGTTTTTACCTAACAGCGAAGACCGATAGGTTCTAATTGTGTCAAAAGATAGCATCATGACTCCCCAGGGGGGTCTGGGCGGGATCCGGACGGGATCCGGGGGAATCCGGGGATTCCTTTTAGCCAACAGTAACGCACTTCGTGGCCTTCGAGTTCCCAGAACTCCACTCCTGGGCATGATTTTGAATGCCCGGAGCCAACTGTAGGCCACTTCGTGTTCTTCGAGTTCCCAGAACTCCATTCCTGGGCATGATTTTGAATGCCCGGAGCCAACTGTAGGCCACTTCGTGGTCTTCGAGTTCCCAGAACTCCACTCCTGGGCATGATTTTGAATGCCCGGTGCCAATTGTAGGCCACTTTAGGTGGTCTTCGAGTTCCCAGATCTCCACTCCTGGCTTGATTTTGATTGCCCGGATCCACTGTAGCCACTTCGTGGTTCTTTCGAGTTCCCAAACTCCATTCCCGTGCCAATCATTTTGAATGCTAGATGCAGGGCTATGGCGGAGCTGAGGGCAGCTGAGGCGGGAGTGCATGGCTGAGCGAGGCCGAGCTGAAGGCAGACTGAGCTGAGGCTGAATCAGGCGAGGCTAGGCTGAGCAGGCTGAGGCTGAGGCTGAGGCAGCTGATCCTGATGCAGGCTGAGCGGAGCTGAGCTGATGCATGTTGAGGCTGAGCAGGTTTGAGGCGGATGCCGAGCGAACGGCAGACGATGCTGAGGCTGATGCAGGTCTGAGGCAGGCTGATGCAGAGGCTGAGGCAGGCTGAGGCTGAGGCAGGCTGAGGCTGAGGCCGAGGCTGAAGGCAGACTGAGGCTGAGGCTGAAGCAGGCTGAGGCTGAGGCTGAGGCAGGCTGAGGCTGAGGCTGAGGCAGGCTGATGCTGAGGCAGGCTGAGGCTGAGGCTGATGCAGGCTGAGGCTGAGGCAGGCTGAGGCTGAGGCCGAGGCTGAAGGCAGACTGAGGCTGAGGCTGAAGCAGGCTGAGGCCGAGGCTGAGGCAGGCTGAGGCTGAGGCTGAGGCAGCCTGATGCTGAGGCAGGCTGAGGCTGTGGCTGAGGCTGATGCAGGCTGAGGCTGAGGCAGGCTGAGGCTGAGGCCGAGGCTGAAGGCAGACTGAGGCTGAGGCTGAAGCAGACTGAGGCTGAGGCTGAGGCAGGCTGAGGCTGAGGCTGAAGCAGGCTGATGCTGAGGCAGGCTGAGGCTGAGGCTGAGGCTGATACAGGCTGAGGCTGAGGCAGGCTGAGGCTGAGGCCGAGGCTGAAGGCAGAGTGAGGCTGAGGCTGAAGCAGGCTGAGGCTGAGGCTGAGGCTGAGGCAGGCTGAGGCTGAGGCTGAGGCAGGCTGATGCTGAGGCAGGCTGAGGCTGAGGCTGAGGCTGATGCAGGCTGAGGCTGAGGCAGGCTGAGGCTGAGGCCGAGGCTGAAGGCAGACTGAGGCTGATGCTGAAGCAGGCTGAGGCTGAGGCTGAGGCAGGCTGAGGCTGAGGCTGAGGCAGGCTGATGCTGAGGCAGGCTGAGGCTGAGGCTGAGGCTGAATGCAGGCTGAGGCTGAGGCAGGCTGAGGCTGAGGCCGAGGCTGAAGGCAGACTGAGGCTGAGGCTGAAGCAGGCTGAGGCTGAGGCTGAGGCAGGCTGAGGCTGAGGCTGAGGCAGGCTGATTTCTGCTTGAGGCAGGCCTGAGGCTTGGGCAGGCTGGCTGAGGCTTGAGGCTGAGGCACTCAGGCTGAGGCGAGGGGCAGGCTGAGGCTGAGGCCGAGGCTGAGGCAGACTGAGGCTGAGGCTGAGGCTGGCTGGCTGAGGCTGAGGCTGAGGCAGGCTGAGGCTGAGGCTGAGGCAGGCTGAGGCTGAGGCTGAAGGCTGAGCTGAGGCTGAGGCTGAGGCTGAGGCTGAGGCTGAGGCTGAGGCTGAGGCTGAGGCAGGCTGAGGCTGAGGCCGAGGCCGAAGGCTGAGGCTGAGGCCGAGGCTGAAGGCAGACTGAGGCTGAGGCAGGCTGAGGCTGAGGCAGGCTGAGGCTGAGGCTGAGGCAGGCTGAGGCTGAGGCTGTGACTGCGACTGCCGTTGCCACTGCGACTGTCATCGCGAATGCGACTACGACTGCGAGAACAGCAGAATCCTACAACTGGACTCTCATCTGAATCTTAAGGGGAATGCTTCCAGATATGCTCCTACACATCGCTGTTAGGTTGCTTTGCCGGGATAATTCATCCTGAGTCGTTCTTTGACGGCCCCGAGGGCCGGTAAGGGCCTCCCGAGGCCGGAAACAAGGAAAACCCTCCCGTCGTGATTTCTGCATGACCCGAGGGGGTCTGGGCTCGAGGGGCCCGAGCCCGCGCGGCGAAAACTCTCTCGGGGGGGCTCCTCGCGTGCGGTCGGGGGCCTGGCCGCGTCTCCGCGGGCGGCAGCCCCGGGCCGCCCGAGGGCCCCACGGCGGGCCTCTATAGAGGGCCACGCCGGGGCCCACGGAGGCGGCCCGAGAGGGCCCCGGGCCGCCGAGGGATCCTCCCAAGACGCCCAGGATGGCCTCGGGGTGGCCTCAAGGAGGCCTCCAAGAAGCCCCAAGATGGCCTCGAAGAGGTTTTTACACCCTTGATTCCAAGACGCCCAGGATGGCCTCGAGGTGGCCTCGAGGAGGCTTCCAAGAAGCCCAAAAAGAGGCCTCCAAGAGGCCTCTCATGGGGACCCCAAGAGGGCCCCACGACAGGCCCAGAGGGCCACGCCGGGGCCCCCGGAGGCGGTGCAAGAGGGCCCCGAGCCTCCGAGGGATCCTCCCACAGAGAGGACAAAATCCATCCCGAGAATAACCACCCCGACACGCGAGGCCGTTGGTGAACGCGCCCAAGGAAGGGATCGACGCTTAGCAAATGCGAATTATCGGGGTCGGGGTGGTTTTTGCACACTTGATTCCAAGACGCCCAAGATGGCCTCAAGGAGGCTTCCAAGAAGCCCAAAAAGAGGCCTCCAGGAGGCCTCTTATGGGGACCCCAAGAGAGGCAAAAGTCAGTGATGCCCCCCCAGGTTTCTGAAGGATTTGGGCGTTCTCGCCTTTCGCGGCTTTCCGACGTTCCAAGACGGCCAAGGAGGTCCCCAAGACCACCCAAGACGGACAAAGAGGCCTCCAAGAGGGCCCCAAGACGGTGAAAGAGCGCCCCAAGACGGCGCCCAAGACGGCCCAAGAGTGCCTCAAGATGGCCCCGAAAGGTGCCCAAGAGATGCCCCAAGAGGCCACCAAGAGGCCCCAAGAGGCCCCCAAAAAACCCCAACAGGCTCAAAAGAGCCCCCGAGAGGCCTCCCACGAGATCCCAACGAACATCCAATAGGCTTCATACCCACAACCCAGGCCCGGTGGCGGGATAGGCCGCGGGCCATGCAATATCAACACCGTCCCCCCTGCACGACCAGCAGCCACCCCGGATCCATACGGGCACCCATGCGGGCACCCCCCAACATCCCTATCAAAAACAATGCGAACTACACGTTGCCTCCAAATCTGGAGCATGCGCGGGCGCCCCGCGACCACTCGCTTTGCATGGTGTTCGACAGGGACGGCAGGGTTGCAGGCATATTACTTGCTGCGCGCAGGCCAACACCCGCATCCCATCCCTTGCAGGACACAATGCTAAGTACACGGTGCACCAACATCTAGATCAATGGCCTGACGCCCCGCGATCACTTTGCATGGTTTTTGTGACAGGGACGGTGGGGAGGGGCAGCATATCGTCTGCTGTGTGCAATGCCAGCAACCCCTTGCAACAAGCAAAACAAACTGCTCCTTGAACAACAATCTGGATCATGTGCGGTCGCCTAGCGCTTACATTGCAGGGCTTTTCGACAGGGATGGCGGGGGTGCGGGCATATTGCCTGCTGTGCTCAGGCCCACCATCCCGTCCAAAAGAAGGATGACCAGGCTCATTATGCCAGGGACGGCGGGTGGGGGAGCGACATGCTGCCATACTGCCCGCTGCGCGCAGGCCCGCAATCCCTGCCAACACAACAAAGGCAAACAGATGGTCGGCGCACACCCGCACGCACCAAACCAGCCGCCACCTTGCACGGTTTCGGACGGGGATGGTGCGAGGGTGGACATGTTGCCCAATGTGGCGCACCTGCTGCGCGTGGCGGAGCTGCCATGTGCCGCGCACCTCGCGGGCTTCGCGCACCTGGCTGTCGTCTGCATTGGTTCCCGATGGTTGTGGATGGCGGTCCCTGTCCATGCTGGGTCTCAGGTGCTAACTTATGTGTTGGGAGAGCGGGTGGGAATGAGCGAGACGGCTTGTTGCTTGTGGGTAGATCGACTCCTCCCCATACCCCCTCCCCCTGGACATGGACGGGGCACCCCACGACCCACTGGAGCGTTCAGAAAGGCCTTAGCGAGAAAGCACACGTCACTCACTTTCTTAAGGTTGTGGGCCAAGTTTGGCCTTCTGGCGGGGGACTCAGATCAAGACCCCCCCTTCTTCGATCAAACTCCTGCAAGACGGCCCCAAGATGGCCCCCACGGCTCCCAGGAGTGCCCCAAGAGGGCCCCAAGAGAAGCCCAGGAGGCCCCTAGAGGCCCCCAAGAGGTCCCAAGAGGCTCCCCAGAGGCACCCAAGACGCTCCAAGAGGCCCCCCGGGACCCCGAAGAGACGCCCCAAGACGCCCCAAGACGCGCCCAGATGACCCCAAGAAGCCCTCAAAAGGTATCCGAAGAGAAATCCAGGAGGCCTCTGGCCGTTCTGCTCGCCCTCCTCCTCCTCCTCCTCCTCCTCATCCTCCTCCTTCTTTTCCTGCTCCTCCCCGTCCTCATCCGCACATTCCTCCTCGTCCCTCCTCCCGTCTCCCCCTGCCCCTCCCCCTCCTCTTCCTCCGATTCCTCCTCCATCCTCCCCCCTCTTGGGGTATGACGGCTTTCCCGAAACAGTTGTTCCGCTGCATGCTCCCCCAAAATCCCCGACCAAGGCAGCTCCCCTGGACAGATCGCCTCCAGATGTGCTGGTGGGGCTGCGCGAAGCGTCTGGAATCTCCTGGGCGCACAAGGGCTGGCGCGGGCAGGGCCGTGGGGAAAACGACAGGCACCGATGCCGCTGCTCCCCGTACCCTCTCTCGGGGTGCGTCCTGACCAGAACTTCGAGGCGCATCCAGCGGTGGCGACGGGGGCCTCCCAGCAGGCCCGGAAAGGGGGAAAACGAGCGGAGGGTAGAGCCAAGTCGGGCCTGTCCCTCTACAGGCCCGACCTGAGGGTGGAGGTGTGGGCACCCTTTCCTTTGCTGAGCTCGAGGCTGGTGGTGTATACTCTCAGGTCACCGACCACCTGCGCGCCGCGCCCCTGCGCTGCGCGTCACGGCGCGGCGACCGTTGCGCCTCTGCGGGCGCCCTCTGGCGAGGGCCAGCCGGGCAGCCCCCCGGCAGCCCCCGACGCGCGATGCGTGGCTCTCGAATTTGTTTCGATGCGTGGGCCCTCGATGTTTGCTCGATGCGAGGCTTCCCTCGACGACAGAACAACACCTTCTCAGAAGGCGCGGGGGCTTCTGAGAAGTCCCGCCGCCTTCTGAGAAGGTCTTCTCCTTCTCATTCCCCAAAAATCTGGCTCTTCCGATTTGTTCGATGCGTGGGCCCCAGAAGTCTGGACCACTTCCCCGGAGCCGGCTTTGCGTCACAAGGCGTTCTGCTGACGCTCCCGAGGCCCAGCGAGGCACCCCCGGGGGCCAGAAGGGGCCCGAAAACCGCCCGCTCCAGGCTCTTTCGAGCGTCAGACCTCTGGGTAGATACTTGGCGCCCCACGGCGTCCGTCGTTCACCCCCGCGCTGTCGACGTGAATGGGTCGCGGCCGCTGCGCGTCGGTCCTCTCGTCGGTCGCGGCCGTTGCCGCGTTCTCCTCGATGGGCTTCACGCTCCAGGGCCACGCCGCGTCTTCTGCGGGTGCCTCGCCCCCTCCAGTCGCGGAGGTGGCGTCGTTCTCGACGGGATTGGGCGCGGTGCCTTCCTGAGAGGGGAGCGCAAGGACGCGAAGGAGGAGGAGGAGGAGCAGGAGGAGGAGGAGGAGCGCACCAGAGGAAAGAGCGAGAAGGAAAGGGAGCAGAAGTACGGTGGAGCAGGAAGAGGGTGGGGAGGGGGAAGAGCGAGCGAACCTGGGGTGCGGAATGATGAGCAGCAGGAGGGGAAAAGAGGGGGAAGGAGAGGAGGAGGGTCGCGAGTCCTCTGGGCGTCCCGCCCTCTTGGCGCTGGACTTAGCGCAGCAGCCTCCCATGGTCTGGACGAAGACTGGCTGGCAGAAGATCAACTCGAGTGCTCAGGGGTGGCTCAGCCCCGTAGTCAGCGTCGCCAGAAGGGGGGAGGGAGTAGGGGCAAGGGACGAAGGATAGGGGACGGTCTACTCCTTCACCATGGTAGTTCCACCCATTGGCCTCCCAGTGACATTGGACAGTAGTGGTACGATTGCCACGGGGACCTCACAGAGGACATTGGTTATAGTACTCTCGATGTGCACATCCATGTGGCAATCCAGATTGTCCAGTCTATCCAGCGCGCTGTGTGGCGTGGTGATCATATGAATGGTTTTATGGCGTGTGCGAGCTTGTCTCGCCATCGTTCGGACGTCCAATCCCCGTGCATTTTTCGATTTCGTGCGTCGACTTTCCGACGGAGATCCAAGATGCTCCCCGATGGTCCTCGCCGAGGGAAAAAACGCACGCGTCTGGGCGATGCCGAGTTGTATACGCTGACATGAAGTGGAGCGCCCAAAGTTCTCAATACCAGCGGCTGCACATTACAGCGATGATGTCGAAAGGTCTTGCACGGTCCCTATGGAGGCGTGGCCGTGGTGGGCTTCCACGGTGCGGATCGTCACCGCTGCTGTGCCTCTTCTGCCGTCGTCTACCCACGCGCGACACGCCCGCAACCCAACTGGGACGCGACCAACCCGCGACCCACCCACCTTCCTTTCACAACAGCATGCAAGCGCCTGCGCCATGCTCGTCGTGTAATGTGTTGTTCAAACGCACGCTGCTTCAAACATGCTCTTGAGCGTCACGGGCTGCCGACGACCCCCCGTCCCGCCAGATCTTCCACCCTTACCCGCAACTATGCGGGGGCTACAATCCTCATGAAGGGGCCGGGACGACCAACTCACAAACCGTTTATGGAGTGTCGCGTGCCTGTGGGGGCCTCCCGCATGCCTTCTGAGGCTTCCCGCCAGGACCCCACGAGAGACCCATGATGGCTCCAAGAGATCTCCGGAAGGAACACTTCCAAGGCGGCTGTTGCACTCCATGCCTCTACACTTCCCTGATCAAGGCAACTCGCTTGGCGATCTGTTTCTGGATGGGCTGGTGGGGACACTTTTTGGTCGCGGCCGCGAGCGAAGAGCGCACGTGGCGACAGAAGTTGTCCGGTCCTACGAACAAGCCTAATTAGCTGCAGGGCGCAACTCAAGCCGGCGGGGCTAGCTCACAAGGCGGCCACTGGGGCAGCGAGGCGAGGGCTGACTGGCTGACGGGCACCCAGGGAAGCTCGGGCATCGTGCAGCCCAGAGCAAAATGCCAGGGAATTCGGTGTTACGCCCTGCGACGTTAGACCACTCGGTGGAGGCGCGGACGCAGGTGAGCGTCCTGCACTGCACCCCTCTCGCGCATGGTGGCCACGAAAGCGAGGTAAACGATGGTCCAGTCGCCAGCGGGGCGCCACGGGCCAAGACCGTGCCGACGGCGTATACCAGCCAGGTAAGCTGAGGCTGGTGGGGGCATTTTTTTTGGTTGGCGGCTCCGAGGCGGCGGACAGGGAGCGGTCAAGTTGATCCGGGGCGCGGTACCAACGAATTGACGAGAAGATTGCCGCCGCAGAGGCGGGCGAAACTCGTGCGTAGAGAATTGGCGCCAGATTGCCGCAGACTCCAGCGGACAACACACGCAGTGGCGCATGCACATGCCAGGGACAAAATGCCCCTCATTGAGACGCATGTCAGCGTCAGCTGGTGACCGGCCCAGACAGCCCTGCTGGTGGGGAAGCAAAAGGCGCGGCAACCGGCAACGGAACGGGGGGGAGAAGTCGCCCTTGCGGCGCCAAACTCCAGCCGAATCGCACTTGGGGGCGAGGCCAAGACGGACAGCAAGGCACTGTAAAGGCCACGGGCAGAGCGCGAGTCCGAGTGGCCAAAGACCAGGCGGGACCCACGTGTGTGCACACAGAGCCAGGCCGTCCTGGACCTCGGAAAAAGGGGGGTGAGCGCGGGCGAAAGCAACTAACTCAGACTCACTGCAGCTCCACGAGCATACGATGGTGCGGGAGGGAGACCCGACTCACCAAGGCTCACTGCAGCTGAGGTGTGGCTGATCCGAGTCAGTCTGGTGGGGACACGCGAAGCGTCAAGACTTCACCAAGTGCTTGGGGGGTGTCGAGTGCCTTCCGGGGGCTTCCTGCATGCCCTCTCTGAGGCTTCCCGCTAGACTGCCTCCGAGGCCGCAGGGTCCCAACATGCTTGATTGCAATCAGGGCGTCGATCTAAGGAACCCTAAATAAGGAACGAGGCCCTTTTTTTCTCCAGAAGTTAAACTTTGAATCCCCATCAAAAATCTGAAGAAAACCCAGGGCAAACTGTGAAACAATGAAGGAACACGGAGCCCCTCCCCAACGAGAAGGGTTCCTTCTTCAGCGCCCCGACTGTATTCTTAATCGCGCCCTGGCGTTTTGGTGTGCCATGTTGCATGCTGGGCTCTTGACAAACCGAAGCCGCAAACAACAACACAAACAGCGCGACTGTGACTTCTTAGCATAGTTGTTTGCGCTGGTTGGGCCGTCGCTGTGGGTCCTCATTTTCCAGCATGTCTTGCTCCGAGAAGGCGGCAGGACAATCCAACAGGGGCCTGAGGCGACCCAAGAGCGCTCCAAGACGCCCAAGACTGACTCAAGCAGGGGGCCCCTGAGATCCCCAAAGAGGGCTTCAAAAAGACGCCAGGAAATCTGTCAGGGCCCCCAGTCCAAACACATTCGAAGAATAGTGGAAGGGGAGGGGGTCCCCCCCGCGCCCCCCCCCAACCCTTGAGGCGAGTCTCCGATTGTGTGGAGGATTGGAAGGACGAGGCGAGGGGGAAAGACGAGCTAGGTGCGCTCGCGCCTCATCTGACATCCTACCCCTCCCTCCCATCCTGCCCACCCCTACCCATTCCTTCTCTATCCGCGGACGCGTGTAATAGCCGACCAGCGAATCATACAGAAAGACCACTTCGTGTTATGCGCGGTCGGAAAAAAAGGGGGCTGCGTACAGAGGAGGAGGAGGAGGAGGAGGAGAAGGAGGAGGTGGCGGGTGAGCAGGAGGATGAGCGGAAGGAAAAAGGATGAGGACGAACAACAGCAGCATTAACTAAGGTGGAAGAATTGATAGGAAAAGGAGAACCAGGGGAGAGCGGAGGAGGGGAAATGAGGGAGGCGACAACGATGAAGAGAGACTCGGATTCAGAAGTGGCCCGCGCTTGGGCAAGACGAACAGCAGCATCAGGAACTGAAGTGGAAGGAACGGAAGGAACAAAAGGACCAAGGGACGGCAGAGGAGGGGAAATGATGGGAGACCATCATGAAGCAAGACCCGGATCCAGAAAAGTGGCCTGCGCTGGGGCGAGAGCGCCATTCTGAACGACGGAAGCAAAGAACCGATCGGAAAATTAGGCCCACACTACAGCGGGAACATCAATTGGAAGCATTACGAAAACATGAGAACTAACTAATTTTGAGAAACCCTGTATCCAAGCAAACACAGCACGCGGAAGGGCTGGAGATTTTCCGGACCCCTTCAGGGGAAAAGGGAGAATAATGCTCACATTGTTTAACTGTGAAGGGGCACGGAATGTAGATAGGGACGGGGGCGCTTTCGGGAGGGGAGAGCGGCAAGAGGGAGGGGGGAAGTGGGACCAAGGGCCGGGGAAGCGGGCGGAGCAGAGAAGGCGGAGCAGGAAGAGGATCCAGGGGCGGTCAAGAGGGGGGCGTCCAAGAGGGGGGGCGCAAATCATGGCCGGCGGCATGTGCGCTGCCCAGGGGGAAGGCCAGGGACGTAATGAGACAAGAAGAGGCACCGTGAACTCTGAGGGAATACCATGGCCCACGCCGTGACGTCCCCGCCCCCCCTAGTCATCACCCCCCTCTTGGCGCTCCCCCGGAGGACGAAGGGGGCCGCCCGTGGGGCGGGGCAGGTGGCCCGGGAAGCCCTCCCAGGGGATGCGCCTCCCCGTCCGGCACCGGAGCCGAGTCCAGCCTGGGGGATGCTCGCAGAGTGGCCGCCCCTCGGCGCCTGGGCAAAAACTGCTGCAGGCGGCAGCCCCTCCGCCTCCTCACACCACGGTCGGGAGCCGCTGCCTAGCGTGTCGCGGCTACGCCTCGCGAGCGGACGCCAGGGTGCCGCTCCGCTCCTCGGGGCGGGAGAGGCTCGGCAAGGCTCGTGACGTCGACGCCTGGGGACTGCGGGAGTGGGTAGCGGGTCGCACCGAAGCATGGTGGGCCAGAACCAGCGGAGCGACACGCTAAGCCAAAGTTCTGGACCGGATACCTTCCCTGAGTCTTGCGATCAGAAGAATCACTACTGCTACTGCTCTGGTAATTCTTGCCGTTCCCCATACTCTTACGCATCGTTCCCCCGTCCTCGTCCTCCGTCTCCTCCCACCTCTAATCCTCTTGCTCCTGGTGCCATCCGCGTGGCTGTAGATAACGCCTCTGCGGGCACTTCTTGCAGCAAAGCCACGCACACCCACCGGCAAAGCCAGCCGCGTCCGCCCATCCCCCTCCCCTCTCGAGGGGGGGCGCATCCCCGCCATCACCTGTATTCCTCAGATTCCTCCTCTTCGTACTCCTCCTCCAAACTTCTCGACGTCTTCCCTGGGGCCAGCTTTTATCCTGAGTAATCTTTTGACGGTCCTGGGCCCTGGCAGGGGCCCCAATAAGCCGAAAATAAGCCGAAAATGGTATACTTAAAAGATTGGATTGGCGAAAGAACCAACCATATGCAGTTGTGAATGCCGTCGTTTTTAGTAACACCTTCAGTGGATCTCCTTATGGGGACACGAGGCGTGTAATAGTGTGCCGAAATGGGGCGGGGCCGCCATGCGGGCGCTCCTCCTGGGGCCTGTTGTAGAGCCCTTTTTAAGGACGCCAGGCGGGCGCTGCCACTGGAACCTTCGGTGGAGCTCCCTATGGGGCCACGGAGCGCGTGAGGGGTGTGCCAACATAGGGCGGCGCCGCCATGCGGACTGCGCCACTGGGACCTTCGGTAGGGCTCCCCATGGGGCCACGCAACGTGTGAGGGGTGTGCCGAAATAGGGCGGCGCCGCCATGCGGACTGCGCCACTGGGACCTTCGATAGGGTTCCCCATGGGGCCACGCAACGTGTGAGGGGTATGCCGAAATAGGGCGGCGCCGCCACGCGGACTGCGCCTCTGGGACCTGAGGTGGAGCTCCCTATGGTGCCACCAAGCGTGTGAGGGGTGCACCAAAATGAGACGGCGCCGCCATGCTGACTGCGCCACTGGGACCTTAGGTGGAACTCCCTATGGGGTCACGAACCGTGTGAGGGGTGTGCCGAAATAGGGCGGCGCCGCCATGCTGACTGCGCCACTTTGACCTTAGGTTGAGCTCCCTATGGGGCCACGCAGCGTGTGAGGGGTGTGCCAAAATGGGACGGCGCCGCCAAGCGGACTGCGCCACAGGGACCTTCGGCAAGGCTCCCCCATGATGATGACGACGATGATGATGATGACAATGGTAGTGGTGATGACGGCCATGCTGGTGATGATGATGCTGATGATGATGATGCTGATGATGGTGATGAGTATGCGGCTGATGATGATGAATAAGATAATGATGATGGCGACCATGAGGTTGATGTTGATGATGATGAGGATGCGGATGGTGAAGGTGATGATGATAATGATGAGGATGATAATGATGATGATGGTGATGATGATGGTGGTGGTGGTGATGATAATGGTGATGATCGACCGCATCCTGGCGTTATTCGCCCACAGCTGTCTACCTGAAAATAGTGTGACGTGCGGCAGCTAGGACACCGTTGAGCAACTCATCGTTGAGCGGCTGACCGAAGGCGCAGGTTGCCTTGGCAGTGAGATACCCGCGGTACTCAAGAACGCACAGCGTGAGGGCTGATGCGCGGGCCATCGCACAGATGGCGGGATTGTACTCGTTAGGGGCCGCGGGGCCCATCAGAAGAATGGGAGAGGACGGAAAATAGGGGAGGCGACGCAAGACAGGACAGGCGATGTACAGAGAAAACGCACCGGCCTCACCTAGGCAGCCGAGCAGGCAGGTGGAGGAGCCACAAACGTGCATGCGGCACGAGGTGGCCCCGCCTCCCGCGGGCATCTTGATGATGAACCATTGCCACGCTGAGCGGTAGGTGCGCAAAGTCACGAGGCACTCCCCCCACCGCTCCCCCACCGACCCCACCAACAGCTGCAGCTGACTGAGCCCTTCGCGGGCCGCTGCCGCGGCGGGGTGCCAGTGCACCTCAGAGACACCTGCAGCAGGCGGGCGGGCCGTCATGGCCTGGTTGCCTTGTGCAATGCCCTGCCGAAAGCAACTGCAAGGAGCACCCCAATTTGCCGCGCAGCCAAGCCACAAGCGGCAGGCCATGAACCACCTGCCCCGACCATACATGAAAGCCACGATGCCAATCTGCCAATGAATGATAAGCACAGCGCCAGAGACTGAGGATGCTGAGCAGCTGTGCGGAAGCAGGCGCGAAGAGAGCGTGCTCTTGCAGTGCAGACAGATCTGCCTCACGAAACGTGCAATGCGGCAACCGAGGAACGTTGTGCAGAGCGAACTTATCTTTTTGCAGCACACATAGTGGGGTGGGGAAGGGCTGTACAGGATAGCTGAGAAACGAGCGAGCAGAACTACTGTACAGCAACACAAGCACGAGCACCATTTCCTTTGTCTGGAGGCGCGGGTGAGCCAAACGGTCGCCCTCATAAAACACAAGAAAATCACGCGGCAACTCAGCAAAGCGTGGCTGAACTAAGCCAGTGTCGTCGGTGCACCCTCCCACCGCTCCACGACAATCACCCGGCGACGACGGCGGGGCCTCCCCCATCAAACGGCGCATCGGGTCCGTGATAATGGCCCAGGCAGAACCAGGGAGCGGGCAGCCCTGCCTCACCCCAGACTGCAAGTACAACATGAACTGCTGCTCACAATTTACAGGAGCGAGACTACGCGGTGCATGATAGAGAGCAGAAATCAGGTTACGATACCCCTCGGGCAGGCCAAACCGCGCAAGCACCGCCCAGAGCCAATCATGGCCCAGCGATGGAGATGCAGTAGCAAACTCGAGCGCAACAGAGACTGGACAGCCATGAGCCGTCGACACGCGAGAGCTCGCACGCATCGCAGCGGTGTCGCAGCTCGCTGGATTACTCAAGAAATTGCGACGTGGCCAAATACCCTGCTGGCCCTCATGCGCGCACGCCTGCCCGAGGTTCTCATGCTTGTGGTTGGCAGTCGCCGCGGGAATCTTAGGATCCATTAAGCGCAGCGATAGAGGCCTCACCTGCGAGGGCGACCGAAAAGCAATCATAAGCACCCGACGGCTCAGAGCCATTGGAAGGAAACGCAAACATAGAACAGTTCAGAGAGCATGGAGCAAAGTGGCCAGCCCTCAGATGCCTCAGGAGCACGTGGAGCACGCGGAGCAACTGCCTGAAATGGGCAGCAGCCCCAGGAGCGCCTCCAGCGCGCAGTGCTTGTTACGCCTCCTGAACCGCACGATGTGGAGCTGCGCCCACTTCGGCAGCAAGAAGGGGGCGAAACTGTCGCCGATAATCATCGTGATGAAGCAAGCGATCCACTCCGTTTTCCATGAGTAGGAGCCGCGATCCCTCTGCCGCGGAGGGGATCCGCAGCGCCGCCAACTCAGCATCTCGCCGCCGGGCCGCGCGAGAGATGCTCCTCATGGCGATCGATCGGTAGCCAACTGCGCGACGTTCAATGGGGCGAAAAAGAGACCGCTGAAGCACATCACGTGTCTGACGCGCCACCTCGGTCAGGAAGTCAATCATGTAGAGCCACCGCTGGAGCGGGGGGGGGCGATCCAGGTTAGCGACCGCGATGAACCCGTCCAGTATTTCTTTGTACCTAGCGTCGCAGAAGACCACATCAGGGATGCAGTGTTCCGCGGCGCGACTAGGAGCCTTGGGGCGCACGGTGAGGTAGAGCATGAAATGAGCGCTCAGCCTGGACTGCGACATCCCGTGGAGTCAATGTCCACGTAGACGAGCACATCGACGTCCAGGAAGAAGTGCTCAGGGATGCCGATGACCGCGCAAAACATCGCAGACGCCACGAAGTGCCGCCGACAGAAGTGAGTGGGGATCGGAGAACGAATCTCTTGAACGAGGACGAAGAGCAGGCGCCAGAACGTCTCGCTTGGCTGGTAGGTGCACGCCGTGCAGTGCGCACTCGACATCGGCGGGGGCTCGTCATAGCTGTAAGCTTTGCCATCGCGAACGCCGAAGTCACCCATAGCCAGGAATGCGCGCAGCATGGGGCCCTCCGCGTTCCAAGACGCAGCGCCACGCCAGTACTGGCCCTACGCTCCACGATCTAACTCTGAAGAACCATACTTGCGAACATTGGGCATCCCGAAGACAGCGCCATTGATGGGGTGAGCGATCTCCAAAGCAGTGACGCGCCCATGGACGAGCGGATGACGCCGAACCGCCGGCCGAGTCTCATCGGGTAGTGCCTGTGGCCGCGGGGCCAAAAAAGCGGCGCCGCCCTTGCGTGCAGCCTCGGCCTGGGAGTGGAAGACCAAGTACGGGAAGGGAAGGGGGGGGGGCTTACACGGCCTCCAGCTGCAAAGAGACTCTGTGGCACTCTTGAATGAGCACGATGGCACCCCTCCTCAAGAGCTTCTCGATCTTGGCAAGCTTACACCTCCCCCGCGCGGCTGGCATCAGCGCAGGCCACGCGCATTCCTGCTGACCGCATACGCGCCCGCTGGGCTGGGAGAGGAACACCGCGGAGACCAGCGGGGGCTAAATGGACCACAGCGAGGCGTCGGCCGCGCGAAAGAGCCGCTGGAACTCGGCGGCGATTGCAGCCTTTTCAATGTTGAACCGTTGTAGAACTTGCCCATCCCACCGAAGCCACGTGCTGTCAGCAGCAGTAGAGCCAATCTCGAGCGCGACGAGCGGGACCGCATCGATGGATCTGATACCTTCGTCGCCAATGCGACGGCAGTGATGTTGAGAGCGCCGTTCGGAAAGCAAGCGAACCAGACGCTTGGACTGTAGTTTTCGCCTGAGCTGCTTGGGTGATTTGTCTGCGTTGATGTAGAGAGGCGTGATGGCCCCAGACGTGTTCGGAGCAGAGAATGTTCTCCATTGGCTTCTGTTGCGCAAATTGCGCGCGAGCGAAATACTCCTCGTTGAAGCTGCAGGACCTCCCAGCACTCGGAAAAAGAAAGAACCTACGCGATGGGACATCACCAGTGAACTCGGCGTCGCTGATGGGGACACCTGCTGCAGTGATCCAGGGTCCAATGAGCGCCGAACCTCCGCAGGCTCGATGGCCGAGGGCGCTCCGATGCTGAAACGGCGAGGGTCGGGTGGGCGATCCCATATTGCGAGTGCAGCCATGCCGAGCGGCGGGAGCGTGGCCTCTGCCATGGCGAGAGAAGACTGCATGCGCATATGCTGCTGCTCCTGCTCGACAATCTGCGTGCGACAGCCGAGCTCACGGAAAATGGTGTCAAAAGATGCGGCCCCGTTGCTGATGCACCTGCGAAATGACCAGCTGGAACTCGCTCTGGAGCGCGGTCGTCGCTGACTGCATGATGGCGGCGGTTTCTTGCTGAAGGCGTCGCGTGGCTTTCTGCACGTGGTCTGAGAAGACGGCAGCGAGGCGCTCCTCCAGATCGGCAGACCCTGGAACATGTAGCCTCCGTTTGTCAGGTTCACGAGAGGGTGGAGCCGACCGCTCGAGCTTCTGCCAGGGGTCACAGTGGTGAAGCGCGTGCTCACCAGTTCGTCTCTCTTCGTCAGGAAAAGTGGGGTAGTCCTCCCATGCTCGGAATACCTCAGCATCAACTGCTTGATGGTGTCCTGGCTGTTGTAGTCGACGTTGTGAGGCGGGTCCTCCTGACGTGCCGGCGCGGCGATCCACTGGTGTGAGCTGTCTGTCGTCACGAAGTGCTCTGCGTTGTCGATGTTGACCACGATCGCTGCGGGAACCACTGGCATCACCTTCGCGGCGACGCTGCCTACGCCGGTCCCTCGCCGGGCTGGAGTAGGACCTCGAGCTGCCGCTTGAAGCCATAGCGAAGAACACTGTCGTGGCCAGAGAAGGGGGACGGGACGATCCACCTGTAACCGAACGGCAGCGATCTCAACACCACGGAGAAGACAGAACGCCAAAAGATGGAAGATATGGAACCCTGGCGGGCGGCAGCTCGCCCCGGAGTGTAGGTGCATGAACGAATGAGCAGTGGTCTGGAATGGGAGCCTACCCCGCATATGCAGTGAAGAAAACCATCTTGGCAACTTGAGCCAAAACAGCTACGGTATGATGATGATGATGATGATGATGATGATGATGATGAGAATGCTGATGATGATGATGATGATGATGATGATGATGCTGATAATGATGATGATAATGATCATGATGATGATGCTGATGATGATGATAATGATAATGATGATGATGATGATGATGATGATGATGATGATGATGATCATGATGATGATGATGATGATGATGATGATGATGATGATGATGATGATGGAGGGAGGAGGGGGAGGAGGAGGAGGAGGAGGAGGAGGAGGAGGAGGAGGAGGAGGAGGAGGGACGCGCGGCGCTGTTTCTTCAAAGCGTGGACCCGACAACATAGGATGGTTGGGAAACATGTTTTTTCACGACGCAAAGACCTCGGATAGTTCTGGCTCACAGAGCGGCCTCAATACCGCACGGATCTCTCCAGGGTGCGCTCTGACCCGAGTTTCGAGGAGAATGCAGCCGTGGCGACGAGGGCCCCCCAGGGCGAGCAGCGGAACCGTTATCGATGCATCGGCGGCGCTGGCGTGGAGAAAGTCGCTCTCCAAATCGAGACGCACCGCCGATGCATCGGCGATGCGACGCAATCCTCCGACTCGAACTACTCCGTCCCCATCTTGGAGGCCTAGAATATGATCCTCCTCTAGGTGGCGACATCCGAGCCCTACCCCCACCAACAATCGATTCTCCTGTCACTCTTGCGTGTAGTCGAAAAATAAGGGCGCCACATGCGAACCCTACCCCTACCCCCCACGATTTCTGAGGGGGGGTGGGGCTCACTTCGCTCGGGGGCTTCTCGAGCGGAGTAAACCCCACCCTCCCCTAGGAAATCGTGGGGGGTGGGGGTAGGGTTCGCATGAGGCCCCCCTGGAAGAAATCATGACGGGAGGTGTTTCCATATTTTCGGCATCTGGGGGCCCCTACCGGGCCTCGGGGCCGTCAAACAACTATTCATGATGAAAGCCGGTCCAGGGGAACGGGTCGAGACCTGCAGGGGTCGACGCAGTGAAACAATCATGACGTCGGGGGATCTGGGGAGCGCAGGCGGGCGAACAACCGAAATGCCACGGGCTGAGAGCAGTCGCCCCGAGGAGGCCCCCGCCGGCGCACGCGCGCGGACGGGAGCGCCCCCGACGCCCCCGCAGCAGGCGATGTCCGTGGAAAACTATGGTTGAAGGGGCCCTGGGACAGACAAACAAAATACGCACAAATAAAAAGATTCCCAAGATTTTCGCAAATCTTCTGGGTTCTCGTCTTTTCGGGGGGATCGACGATGAATGGTGTCTGTGTTTTTGTCCCTCCTGAGGAATGGCGGGCAGGGCAACTCTGTGCCCCGATGTTCAGCAGGGGCCGGCGGTCCTGGCATCCCTATAGGCCTACCACGAACTGCCCTTCGAACTGCAGCATGCCACAGGGGCAAAACCAAAATGAGTTCCTCAAAACAGCAGGGCCTCGGCCAACAGAAACCTCTGAGAACCTGTCGCGCAAACTGCAACAGGCCTCTCGGAACCTCCCCGGGGGGCCCACGGGCAGGCCACGGACCGCTGCGCCCCTGCCTGGACGCTGTGCTCCGCGGCGCCGGGCGGGCTCCTGGCTTACGCGGAGAGGCCCCAGGGCCGACCGAGGCGGCCCGCCGCCGGGCGCCCCCCCCTCCCCCCCCTCCTCCTCCTCCACCTCCTCCTCCTCCTCCTCCTCCTCCTCCTCCCTCCTCTCCTCCCTCCTCCTCCTCCCCTCCTCCTCCCTCCTTCTCCCTCCTCCCCCTCCCCCCCCCCACCCCCGCGGGCGGTGCTCCGTGTCGCCGCCCTCTTGACGTAGATGCCCGCCCCCTGGCGAGCGCCGCTGAGCGAGGGCGCCCCCCCCCCCCCCCCCCCATCGGCTCCTGCTCGATCCGGATCCACGACCTGCGTCGATCCTCCTAGACAATCCAGCCTCCTCGATGCTTGACCCTCCTCGATGCTCGATCCTGCTCGATCCCCCTCGACTCTGGATGTGCTCCGTCGCCCCCTCCTCGGGCCCGAGGCCGCCCAAGGATCGCGGAGGCTCCTCGGCGCCTCGCTGCCCCGCGCCCCCCGTTCCCTCGATCGGCCCGCGTGCCCTTGCCGGACCGCCCCTCGGTCCGGATCCGAGTCGCGCGGCCAAGGCTGCTCCTGCTTGCGGCTGGCCGGGTGCTGTGTGAACCGTGCTGGCTGTTTGCCCCCCGCCCTCATGGCAGAGACCCTCTGGCGTGCCGAGCAATCCAATGCGGAGGTGTGGCCGTCGCGTTCGGCCTCGGGGGGGCCCTCGCTGGGCCCCGGTACTTCCGGGAGCGAGATCGGCACAAGCACACCGGGCAGCTGTGAACATCTGCATGGCTGGGCTCGCGCGCAGAACGCCTGGAGGCCATCTTGCTGGCTACGCATGCGGAAGACCAGCCTTCGTCCGGCCATGCGACGGCCGCGCACCAGCATGACATGCGGCCACATGCCATTCCAGCTCCCGCTCACCTCCTCCTCCTCCTCCTCCTCCTCCAATTCCTCCTCCTCCTCCTCCTCCTCCTCCTCCTCCTCCTTCGGGCAGCGGACGGCCACGCGTATCCAGCTTCCTGTAAACGCTTCTGGAAATGCGCGCGGATCGAGGACATCCGCGCGGACCTCCGAAAGCTCGATTCCGCGTGCAAGGGGGGCGAGGATCGAAAGTCGCGGGCCGAGGATCCCGGCTGTTGCGGACGCTCTCTCGGCCACTTCCTGCGCCTCGGCAGGCGACCTCAGCAGAGGCCCCTCTTGGGGTACTGGGTTATGACTGACTGACTGGCCGACTGACTGACGGACTGACTGGCTGACTGACTGACGGACTGACTGGCTGACTGACGGACTGACGCGCACATCGGGCTGGAGGCCGTCCCGAGGCGGGGCGAGCGGCGCAGCCTCGTCTCCATAAGACGACGCCAAGACGAAGACAAGATCGGGTGAGGATAAATCGAGAATCTCGGAGATCTGGTGGCTCTGGAGGATGTCTCGGGCGCCGCGGCCTTCTCAGAGCGTTCTGGCACGCTCTGAGAGCGTTCCCCGGAAGGCTCTGGAACGGACTGATCCTCGAGCCCCGTCCGACTCCATCCGCCATACCTTCCCATGCCTCTTCTCGCAGCCGCTCTCGCCTGTACCTTGTGCGCGAATTAATCGGGGGCGATAACTGGGGGGGGGGGAGAAAGGTGCCCGTTTCGGGCCCTAAGGCCACCGTACGGGCCCGAAAGGGCCCCTTGAGGGGCACTACGGGGCCCATTTCTAAAGCCCTCGCTGCCCCTCTCATTTACCGCATCCCATCTATCGCGACCCAGCCTCTCCTCTCCCTGCTGGCCCCGGCTGGCTTCCGTTCCGCCCCTTCCTCACCTTGCTCCCCTTGTCCTGAGAGCGTGCCTTCGGCAAGGGGGGGGGCAGAGGACGCCGTGGCACCTCGCGGATCTGCATGGCTTCATGCTCCAGGCCACGCGCCGATCCGATGCTTACGTGTGCCGTGCGCTCTTCTTCGAGGAAGGCCCGATACACTCACGCCGCTTCTCGTTCCTCGTCCAGCGCTGGCTCGACGCCCTCGTGCCGCCGACGCCGCCGTGAACGAACCCGCCCAAACCACCCTCAGCCGGACTGGTGCCCCCTTGCGCCAGGCGTGGGTGTGCTGATCGGCTTCCTCGAGGTCTCCCGCCCAAGGCACAGGGTCGGAAGGGTGCGCATGCGAGTTTCTAGTTGACGCTGCTACGAGCTTGTTCTGCTGACCCCCTCTTCCCTGCTGCTGGAGGCTTGGAACTGGGCACCAGCACTAACACAGGGGGGGTGCCTCGGCAGGGGGAAGATGATCCTAGATCCGGGTGCTGGTGGTGATCTTTTGGTCGCCTGGGAAGCCAGGATATGACCACCATCACCGAGCTCGGGACCTTCTTCCCTCGGTGGAGGCGCACCGCCGATGTCGGTGTTGGTGCCAACCTCTCGGCCTGCGATGCTGCTCGCCCGCCGCAGCGACGGCGCGCGTGCGGCGTTCGCTGCGGCCTCCGCGCGGCGGCCCGCGCGCGCCCGCGATCCCCTGCGCGCCCCGCGCCGAGCCGGGGCGCGCCGCACATGATCCCGGGCTCGTGGCCCACGGGCCTCCCCCCCAGATGGGACGGAGGGGGACAACGACGACGACGAAGACGACGACGATGATGAGGGCACCTTCCGCTGCAGCTCCCTGAAGCACCACGACACCACGCCACAGCCAGAGGGAGGCGACGCCGGGGAAGGCACTTTCTCTCCCTAGTCATGCCTAGGACGGCGACGCATGTGCCGATGCCGATCCCGATGCCGACGCTGATGTCGTCGTCGTCCTCCTCCTCCTCATCCTCCTCCTCTTCGTCCTCCTTCTTTTCCCTCCTCCTCCTCCTCGGCGTTGACCTCCTCCTCATCCCCCTCCCACATGGAAGGGCCAGACCACCACCAGCACCACCCCCACCACACCACGCCCACAGGGGGAGGGGGGGGCCATCGCGCGGTGGGGGAGGACCCGATGGCATCATCGTGAAGGGGGGAGCCAGGCATATATATATATATATATATATATGTTTATCTGTGTATATATACGCATATATATATATATAGCACACTGGGAGCCCAGACATATTCGCCTCGCCGAACAGATCGCGACGGAGTGTGTGTGTGTGTGTGTGTGTGTGTGTCTGGCCGTCGGCCTCCAGGGGCCCTCGCCGGGCCCCGGGACCGTGAACAACAGAGACGCCCAGGATGAGAAAACGGTCCCGAGGAAGGGGTCGGAGTTTATACATATATATATATATATATAGATGCATACATATATATATATAACTATATAGATATAGCAGGGCCACGCAGTACGAACCAACAAAAGAAGAGAAAATCGCACGCCTGGGAAACAATCAGTGACCCCCCACCCGCCTCCGCCTCCAAATCATCCTCATCCTCCGCCCGCCCGCCAGAAACAATAGTTCCCAGACTATTTTTCTTAGTTTTGAATATTCCCCCTGTAGAGGAAAGGGCCCGGCTTAATTCTACTGCTCTCCCCCCCTTGCTCCACCCCTTCTCCCTCTCCGCCTTCTGCCCTCCACCCCATCGGGGGCCTCCGAACCTCCCCCCCTCCCGAGGACCAGAAGCGCCCGAGCACCTCCATCCTCCACCTCGCTCCCTCCTCTCCTCCACCTCTATCTTGCTCGATCTTGCTCCCTCCTCCATCCTCCCTCCTCTCCTCCATCCTCGATCTTGCTCCCTAGATCCCTGCGCCGCAATGTGTCCTGAGAGAAACGGGTCCTGTTCTCGGGCCTTCATCGGGGACCTGCATTTCAGCCTGGACAAATTGTGCTGACGGCCTCGGGTGTCGGGGAGGGCCCAGGGAGCTCGAGGACGGCGAAAAACATCTGGACCCAGTTCCTTCATGACCCCTCTCCTTCATGACGAACTCCCCCTCAGACTTCTCCTCCCCTTCTCCGCTCCTACGGCTTCGGATGTAGGCATGCGAACCCTGGGCCGGACGCTACCATCCTCCTTCACTCCTCCTCCTCCTCCTCCTCCTCCTCCTCCTCCTCCTCCTCCTCCTCCTCCCCCTCGTCCTCCTCGTCTCGGCTGTAGGCTGGTGGCATCGGAATCCTGGGCCAGACGCCGCAATCGCCTCCTCCTCCTCCTCCTCCTCCTCCTCGTTTTCCTCCTCCCCCTCCTCGTCGTCCTTCCCCTCCTCCTGTCACCTCCTGAACCCATAGCATGATTCTACTGCGTTCGAATCATGCTGGCGATTCCGTCATGTTGCGCCGTTCGGCCCAGCGGCCTCGCCTCGCTCGGCGGGGCTGGCCCAGGCGGGAAGATATGGTGCCTCTGCCTGCGAGCAATCACTCCTCCTCCTGCTCCGCCTCCTCCTCCGCTGGCCCTTGCGAGGACTTGTAGCGAAGCGAGCAATCACTCCTCCTCTTCCTCCTCCTCCTCCTCCTCCACGTCCTACTCCTCCACGTCCTACTCTTCCTCCTATTCATCCTCCCGTGCCTCCCCCTCCTCCTCCTCCTCCTGCTCCTCCTCATCCTCCTCCTCCTCCTCCTCCTCCTCTCCTCCTCGTTGACCTCTTCCTCCTTCTCCTTCTCCTCCTCCTCCTCCTCCTCCTCCTTCTCCATCTCCTCCTCCACCTCGTTGACCTTTGCATCCTCCTCCTACTCCTCCTCCGCCTCCTCCTTGATCTTCTCCTCCTCCTCCTCCGCCTCCTCCTCCTCCGCTCCCGCTCAATGCCTCCTCGCCCCATGCTCCTGGCCGCGGCGCGCCCTCCCTCCTGGAGCGCTCCGGGGGGGCTCTCCGCGGCCCCCCCCGCGGCGCGCCCTCACTGCGTCCTGCGGAGGGCGCGGCCCGCGCAGGGGGTGGGCGGGGGGATGAAAGGTCACTTTGGGCCGGGCGAAAGGGGGGGATAGCAAAGGGGGGGTTTGAGATTCAGCTTACGTAGCTGATTTTCCCGGCGCCTCCCGGCGCCGGCAGGCGCCCATGTATCGAGGAATGGGCCCGGCGGCGGGGCCGAAACCAGCTGCATGCAGCAGATTTCGTACCCCCCCCTTTCCCTATCCCCCCTTTCGTTCGGCCCGATCATTGCACTGGCCTCGCAGACGTGCTGCAGCGGATTTCTGCGTGGATTTCTGACTGGATTTCTGCCCGAAGCGGCGAGCGAAAAACGAAGTGCATTTCACATGGGTGCTTTGTGGTCTTCATGTCTGGCCAAAAGAAAATCCGCACGAAATTCACCTCGAAATCCAGAACGAACTTCTCGGGGACACTCTGGGCCCATCATATCGTTTTCCAAACGAAATCCGCTCTGCGATGGCGCCATGAGAAAGGAGGACCAGAGCAGGAGAACCCTGAGATCCTCGCGACTGAACTTTTCGAGCCCGCCCCACTTCGGCACCCCGGGACCCTCACAGATCGATCTGGCTCGGAAAGTTGGACAGAAAGATGGGGTCCGGGGGTCCGGTCGAGATTTGTTTTGCGATGTTGCATGTTTTTGGTAACGTCGGATCTCAGGGAAGGTTTCGCCTGATGCTCTGGAGCGGGGATAGGAAGGGGGAGAGAGGAGACGAGAACTGGCGAGGGGGGAAGCGGCGAGGAAGACTCGGAAGGAGGAGGAAGACGGAGAGGAGGAATGACACGAGGAATAAAGGAGGTGGGGGAGGAAAACGAGGAGGAGATGAGGAAGGAGGGGGATGAAGCGACGAAGATTGGGGGGGAGGGGGAAGGCGACGAGGATGGGGAGGAACGGAAGATACGACAAGCCTAGTTTTGATTACGGGCTCTCGGGTTGCATGTGCCTGCCCTCGTGGGCCCAAGGTGGACCAGAAGCAACAAAGCCGCCCCACCCACAAAGAAGTGAGGGGCATTACGAAATGAAGAAAACACAGAAAGGCGAAGGAGGAAGGTTGGTCATTCACGAGGAGTGGGGACGAAGATGGCGGGAATCGAGGGTGACTTGGAGAGGCGGCGGAGGAGGAGGACGAGGAGGAGAAGGATAATGAGGAGGAAGACGACAATGAGGATGTGGAGAGAAGGGGGAGAGGATAAGGGGGATGGAGGGGGACGAAGGAGGAGGGAGGAGGAAGGAAGGGAGCACGGAGGATGATGAGGAAGGAGACCAGTGTAAACGTAAGAGTCATCAACGATGTTGCAGTTAACCCTCCCTCCAAGCTCCCTCTTCAAGATAGCGTTTGTTTATGCTCGGCGATGACGGGCGTCATGGGGGGGGGGGGGGGGGGCGGGGGGGGGTATGACGTACCCCCCCCCCCCGCGTATGGCTCCGGCACCACAGCCGCGCCCGCGCGCATGACGCGACGAGCGACGAGCGACGAGGACGACGACGACGAGGACGACGCGAGAAAAATGTAGGTGGCGCTATGCCCCACTGCGCCTGTGTACACATCGCTCGCGTGCACCACAACGCGCGCGAACATCACAACACCTGCGTACACCGCAAGAAACGTGTGCAACGCAGCGCCTGTGTACACCACAGTGCTTGTGTACACTGCAGCGCCGGTGTACATGTGTACACCGCAGCAACCATGTGCAACAGAGCGCCTATGTACACCACAATGCTTGCGTGCACCGCAGCGCCTGTGCACGCCACAGCGCCTGTCTACACCACAGCATCCGCGTGCAACGCAGCGCGACTGTACACCAGTGCCTGCGTGCAGGACAGTGCTGATAATCGAATACGACGTTCTTCCCTCTTCCCTCCTCCTCCACCTCCACCTCCACCTCCACCTCCTACTCATCCTTCTCATCTTCGTCCTCCTCCTCCTTCTCCTCCTCTTCCTCCTCCTCCTCCTCCTCCTCTTCCTCCGCCTCTTCCTCCTCCTTACCCCCTGTCGCGCGCGCAATTCAGCGCGCAGTGCACCGCATAATGGTCCTTTGAATCGGTCCACTTGGTTCTCGCACGGCCAGCTTAGCTGGAGCCTCCTGGACGCAGATGGGAGAAGTTAGGGTGATGCGGGCGGACTCGGGAGAAATCGTAGATTCCAGCGGCGCTCCTTTGTCCATAAGGATTTATTTGTATTGTTTCCTGTGGAATCCACAAGTGCTCCATTTTGTCTTACGGATTCCTTCTAACATTCGATATGCAAGTATGGCGCTGTGTTGCACACGATTGCTGTGGTGCACACAGGCGCCGTGGTGTACACAGGCACTCTAATGCACGCAGGCATTCTGGTGTACACTAGTGCTGTGTTGCACGCGGCTGATGTGGTGTACGCAGGCGCTGCGGTGTACACAACAATTTTTGACCCGCAAGCACGGTGGCACAAACTGACGCTGTGTTGCACGCGGCTGCCGTGGTGTACGTAGGCGGTGTGGTGTACACAGGCGCTGTGGTGCACGCAAGCACTGTGGTGTACACAGGCGTTGTGGTGCAAATCGCCACCTACATGCTGGTGCTACCCGTCCTCCGTCATTCCTAGGCATTCCCAGACGCCGCCGGCGCGAAACATGATGTCATCGACCCCCTCCACACCCCGTCAGATGATTGCCGTGATCGGCCCGGAACAAATGACAGGCTCCAGCCGAGTCCGTGCGCACGACGACGATGAGCGACGAGCCACGAGCGATGACGACGACGACGACGACGACGACGACGACAACTGCGGACCAGACTCCAATGCGGATTCTTACGCAGGCACCTACGCGGATCACAGCGCGCACGGCGGCAGTGCCCGGAGCGCACTGGGGGGGGAGCGTTACGTCATGGGGGGGGGAGCGGGGGCCATGACGCCCGTCATGCCCCAAGCAATAAAGGAATGGTATCCATAGGCCCCTACACTGGTTCAATTCCATTGAGGGAACTGCCTCGTTGGAAGACAACCGTATGAAGATCCTGAAGCATACCAAAACATCGGCTTCGGAATTTCAGCGCCACGGATCAACCTGACTGCTGCGTCTTGCCAATCCAGAATCGTGCCGTAACGCCGTTGTTGGGATTTCAGCACCGCGAATCAACATAACTGTTGCGCCCGCATAATCCTGAACCCTTCCAAAACACTATTTCTGCTGCGCTGATCATGGGAATCCGTAACAAATGTGCGCGGCGCAAAGGTGAGAACCACATTTTGAAAAGGAAACGCCTTCAACCCGTGAAACTTAAAGTACAAAACAAATGTGCGTGGCGCTAAGGTGAGAACCACATTGTGAAAACGACCCGCCCTGAATCAGTGACACTCTTGCAAATTGCTTTAAAGAATGTGCGCGGCGCCAAGGCGAGAACCACATTTTGAAAAAGACCCGCCCTCAATCCGTGAAGCTTTTGCAAATTGTTAGAACGAATGCGCGCGGCGCTAAGGCGAGAGCCACATTTTGAAAACCACCAGCCGCCCCATCTGCGAAACTGTTGCCATTTTTAAGCTTCAAAATCACACATGGTGAGGAGGTCTCGGGCTAAACACCCGGCCCGACCTAAAAACTTGCCTCGGGGTGCGACAGGGAGAAGTTCTCCAGAATGAGAAGGGATGGAGGAGGAGGAGGAGGAGGAGGAGGAGGAGGAGGTAGGGAGAAAAGCATGACTACACGATCCAATCCGAACAAGGTAAGCCCGTTTGAGCTGATGATTCCGTTTGGACTAGATCTGGACCAGGTCCGCACGACTCTTATTCAATGAACAAATCGACCATATCGAGATCTGGTCCACTAGCCCTGCTTCGCCTTGGGAAAACCGCCGTGAGCCCTGGGATGTGCCCCGAAACGCGCCCTGAAACGCGCCCTGGGCGGCACCCGGGGAAACGCCCTGGGAGGCGCCCTGGAGAAAACGCCTCGGGAAACGCCCCGGGAAGCAAGCTAAAAAACGACCTGGGGGGTCCTGGGATGCGCCCTATGAAAGGCCCTGGGACGCGCCCTGGGGGGCGCCCTTGGGGGCGCCCTGGGAGGCGCCCTGGGAGGCGCCCTGGGAAGCGCCCGGGAAAGCGCCCTGGGAGGCGCCCTTGGACGCGCCCGCGCCATAAGGGGGAGCCATGGGGAGCGCCCTGGGAGGCGCCATGGGGAATGCTCTGGAAGGCGTCCTGGGAAGTCTTCAGGGGGGCGCCCCAGGGAGAACGCTGGGACTGGAGGGAGCCCTGGGGGACGCCCTTGAAGGACCACTGAGAAGCTTGTTGACAAACAAGAGGCGAGGGCCTCTTAACACGTGTGCTTCTCTTCCCGACCACCGTGGACTGCGCGGGCCGGGTCGAAGACGGGAGCGGGAACGGCAGCCGCGGTGGCTGTGTGGAAACAAAAAACGACTGCCTTTTCTGACATATTCTTCTTTTCCCAACCACCGCAGATGCGATTGGAAGCTGGATACGATGGCCGCTAGATGTGTACATATATACGTGTGTACAGGTGTATGAATATATATATATATATATATATATATATACATCTATATATAATCCTTATCCCTGCCACCGTACATTGCGTGGACCGAATCGAACACTGGAGAGGGAACGGTAGCTGCAATGGTGCGTTTGGAAACAGGAAGGCGTGGCCCTGTTGTTGACGGATCCTCTCCTCCCAATCACCGCAGCTTGCGCGGGTGGAGTCGAAAGCGGGCGCGGGGGCGGCCGCCGCAATGGTGCGCTTGGAAGCAGGAGATGGTGGGTTTTGTTTGACTGTTCTACTCCGGCCCACCCGCCGTAGATCGTGGGCGGGAGCGAAAACGGACACTGAAACAGAGGCGGCAATGGTACGTTGGGGAACAAGAGATTATGACCTTTGTTTGAATGTGCACCCCCGCCCAGCCCCGTTCGAGCGCGCGGGCGGAATCGAAAGAGGGAGCGGGAGCGGTCGCCGTAATAACACGTTTGGAAGCAGGAGAATATGGTCGTTTTTCGGATGCTCCTCTCTCCAAACTCCGCGGGCTGTGCAAGAAGAAACGAACACGGAAACGGAAAGGTCGCCGCAATGGCGCGTTAGATAGCAAGAGACCATGACATTTTGAATATTGTCCGCTCATTCGACCAACTGTAGATTGCGCGGGCGGAAGAGAAATGGCGCAATAACGGGCCCAATAATGGTGCGTTTGCACGCAGGACGCCACGGCCTTTTTCTGAAAGTTCCTTTCCTCCCAACCACTATAAATGGCGCGGGCGGGATCGAAAGCGGGCGCGGGAATGGCCGCCGCAACGATGCGTTTTCAAGCAAAACGCCATGCACTGTTCTGTTTTTCTTGAATGTCCGCTCCTCTGACACATCGCTGGGTTCCGCGGGCTGCAGAAACAGCGAACGCGGAAACAGCCGCCGCATTTGGGCGTTTGGACGCAGGGGCTGCAGTATGTTGCTTGAATTCTACGTTCTCCGCTCGCTTTCGCCGTTTAGAAAGTGCAGACCGGCAGGGGGAATTGACCGCGGAAGCTGCGCCCGCAGCGATGCGCTTCCGCGTCGGACATGTTTGTTTTGTATCGGGGATGGACAGACCCCCCTTTAGTAAAACGTGGTTTAGTGAAAACGACCTGAGGCCCAAACCTGGCGGGCGCAAGCCTGGAAAATGACGGCCACGGCGCCCTCTCGAGAACCGAAAACGGACAATTCACTAATCGACGTGTCACTGTTAGGGGTTCTGTCCACCCCCGATTGTGGATTTGTTTTTTGTCTGTGGCGCGCGCGCCCACCGCTGACCTTGCCGATGCTAGTTCTGGCGCTCTCGGACCGCGAATCGGTCCGTCTCGATCGTCCGGTCCGCTCGAGATCGTACATCGGTCCATTCCAGATCGTGAATTGGTCCGTTTTGAACCCTGAGTTGGTCCGTTTGGGGTCCCGAGTCGGTCCGATCTGGATCCTGAGCCGGTCCATTTTGGCACGCGGTCAGTCGATTCACTGTCCAGAAATAGGCCAGTCTGTGATCTCGTTGAGCTTACGCATGGATCGACTCACGATTGAAGAAGGGCGGATTCACGATTTAGCGTGGGCCGACTCAGGATCCAGCCCGAGACCGATTCGCGATCCTGAACGTGCTAGATCGCGATTTGTTTTATTCTAGATCGTGAATCGAGCCGATGCCAAATCAGAAGGGCGAAGATGAGGAAGAGGACACTGGAGGGGGCGAGAAAAAGAGCCTTCCTCCTTCCCTTCCTCGCACCCGCGTCCCTCCTGCTCTGCGTCCCTCTTCCTCCTCCTCCTCCTCCTCCTCCTCCTCCTCCTCCTCCTGTGCCAAGCCCGCACACACGGGCGGTCCAAAAATGGGTAGGGATCCCCCGAGGGGCCTGGAGACTCCGGAGCCAAGGTCTGGCAAGCGGCGTGCGCCGATCTTCTTCTTCTTCTTCTTCTCCTTCTTCTTCTTCTTCTTACTCCCCTTCCTCCTCTTCATCCTTTTCCTCTTCCCCCTCCCACTCCTCCTCCTCTCTCCCCTCCTCCCCCTCCCCCTCCACCTCCTCCTCCTCCTCCTCCTCCTTCTCCTCCTCCACCTCCACCACCTCCTCCTCCTCCTCCTCTTCCTCCTCCTCCTCCTCCCCCCCAGGGCGGCCACGAAACGTGTGAGGGGTGTGTCGAATCGGGTGCGGGTGCGCACGATTGTGATGAAATGAGGGCACGCGCAGGGCAGAAGCAGGTATGGGTATGGGAGGAGGGATGGGGGCGAGGAGGAGAGAGGGGGGACGTGGGGCGCTGCCTCTTCAGAACGAGAACCCCGACACCACAGGATGGTTGGGACAAGTCGATGCCCATCCACTCAGCAGTCGTCAGAGAGCTGCACGTGGAGGCCTGGACGCACACAGTGAGGCGACACGAGCAAATCCGAAAGCGACTCAAAGCACTGGGCACAAGGACGGGATGACAACCCTGGACGAGAAAAACAATCCCCAACCCCAGCGGGGAGCCCTTGTCCCCACGGGGCAACCTCCCCCCCCCATGGGCGGGGAGGGGTGCCGTATCCTGCGGGTGTTGGAGGCGCCCGCCCCCGCCTAGAAAGGAGCACGCTGGGAGATGCCCTACCCCAGTGGGGGTGCGGAGTGGCCTGACGATGGTGAACAACTCCTGCGACCCACGAAGGCGATGCCCTTCCCAGGCCCCCTCGGGCAATGAAAAAATCATGACGGGAGGTTGTTCCATATTTCCAGCCCTCGGGACCGTCAAAGAACGACCAGGAGGAAACACCGGTCCAGGGGAAGGGGTCGAGACCTCTGAGGGTCGACGTTATGAGACAGTCATGACGTCTGGGGTCTGGGCTTCTGGAACCCACCGCCTGACCCTGGAACGGGGCACGCTGGGAGAGCCGACTCACCCTACCCCCGTGGGGGTGGGGAGTGGCCTGACGATGATGAACAACTCCTCCTCCTCCTCCTCCACCACCTCCTCCTCCTCCTCCTCCTGCGACCCTCGAAGGCGAGGCCCTTTATGCAGCCCACCGCCTGACCCTGCGAAGAGCCAGCAGCAATGACGACCTGCCCCTGACGGCGGACTTGCCGACATGGCGCACGCCGCCGGCGAGGCGGGCCGGGCGCACCCTAGGGCATCCCCAGACTCCCAGAGAGGGAGGCCCCAGCCAGGGAGGTTCCTCCTCCTCGTCCTGCTGCTCCTCCTCCTCGTCCTCCTCCTCCTCGTAATCCTCCTCCTCGTGCTCCTCCTCCTCCTCCTCCTCCTCCCTCTCCCATTCCTCCTCCATCCCATGCTTGGTTAAATGACTCCTCCCTGTCGCACATCGAGGCGTGTCGGTAGGACGGGCCGGGCGTTGCGCCTACTATTCCGTCAACATTTTGGGTCATTGAGCTGAGAGATTGGAAAAAGCTTCACGGATGGAAGGCGGGCCGTTTTCAAAATGTGGCTCTCGCTTTGGCGCCGCGCAAATTCGTTTCAAAACATTGCAAGAGTTTAGCGGACGGATGGCGGGCCGGTTTCTCAAAATGTGGTTCTCGCCTGAGCGCCGCGCAGATTCGTTTTACAGCACTGCAGGAGCTTCACGGATGAAGGGCGGACCGTTTTGAACATGATATTCTCGCCTCAGCGCCACGCGCCCTCGTCTTCAGCATGTGCAAGCGTTTCACAGTTTGAAGGTGTCTGCTTGTGTTAAATGAGGCTCTCGCCTCAGCGCCGCGCGCATTCTATGAACAGCGTACACTAGTTGCAAGGATGTTCGTGGATAGCGTCCCAGGAGTCGGATGTCGGAATGTCAGGGCGCAGCAGTTACGTATATTCGCAGAACCACAGCCCCAGAAACAGCTTTCTGGCACGCTTCAGGATCGTCAATATACAATAGCAAGGGTGACTCGCGGCGTTGAAGACCCAGGCATGGTGTTCTGGCACGATTCAGGATCGTCAAGACGCAACAGTAATGGTGACTCACGGCGTTGAGGTTCTAGGAAATGTGTTCTGGCAGAGTTCACGATTTTCAAACGATGGTCTTCCAACGCGGCACACCCCTTAGTGAAAATGAATCTCTGTAGGGGCCCATTAAGAAGAACTTGGAGGGACAGTTGACTGGAATATCGTTGATGAGTCTCGGGTTTACACTGGTCCTCCTGCTCCTCCTCGCGCATAGCCTGCGGACACAGGGGTTCGTCCACATCAGCACTGCCACGCTCTGCAAAGCTGCCAGCGCACGGTTGGCGCGGCCTGCTGTGCCAGCCCTGGGTTCACTAGAGCACCACTGCGGATGTCCCGAATCTGACTGTACAGCATCGTCGCTGCCACGGGGATCCGGAGAGAGCGCGGGGACGGATCGGCAAGACCAAGACGAGCAATTGGACAAGCAGGAAGAAGTGAAGACGAGGACTAACAATGACAGACGACAGGAGGAAAAAACTCTTCCTCTTCATCCTCCTTCCTTCCATCCTCATCCGTCTTTCCATGACTCCCTTCCTCCCAGGGCCATCCTCTGGCGTTTGACTGCCGGGGCCAACTCCGGGTCCGCCTTGCCAGTGGCGAAGCGCCGGTGCACCGCGTCGAGCGAGTACAGCAGAGACTGGTAAGAGCCATCCGCTTCCTTCCGAGGGGAAGCGAGGGGGGAAGGAGAGAGAATCAGTGGAGGGGCGGATGGGGGTGGGAGAGAAGAAGGGATGATGAGATGGGGAAGGGGGAGGAGGGAGGAGGAGGGAGAACGACGAGGAGGAACAGGAAAATGAGGAGGAAAAGGAGGAGAAGGAGGAGGAGCGAACATCACGAATCGTTGTTCCTCCTCCCCCTTCTCTTTCTCCTCCTCCTCCTCCTCCTGGAATGGGGATGACCGAGACCGCATGCAGCTGCGAGCACCGCGCCAGCGCGCGCAATGCAGCAGACCACGAGGGCCGAGATGAGCGGCAGAGGAGGGACGAGAGCCGGGGAGCCGGAAGGGGAACGGGGGCAAGCCGGGGGCGCTCGCGTCACATCTGGCATCCTGCCCCTGCCGCCCAGTCCTGCAGCTGCGTCGAGTCCCCCCTTCGTCTTCCGAGCGGGGTGCCCTGGAGGACATCGGGCCCCAAAGTGTCAACGGCAGGTTCGACCCACCGCTTGCAGCGCAACCAGAGCGGCGAGGGGCTCTGCAAATGGAGGAGCCACAGGCGACCGAGCACGAGGCGGATGATGATGATGTTGATGATGATGAGGAGGAGGAGGAGGAGGAGGAGGACCAGGAGAACGAGGAGGAGGAGGAGAAAGAGGAGGAGGAGGAGGAGGAGAAAGAGGAGGAGGAGGAGCAGGAGTGGGAATAGGAGGAGTCACCTTGAGAAGTTTTTAGGCCCCCCAGTACGGGGTACCTTTTTGATCGGCGGCCTTATTGTTTTGTTTCCGTACCGCTCGCGGCTGCCTCAGCAGGACGGTGCGCGCGCGCTGGCTAGCGCGCGCTGCCCAGTCAAGGAATCAGGAACGCAGCGCGACCACCCTCAGGAGGGCAGTCAGGGGGGGAGAAAATACCTCAGCCCGCCCCGCTGCCGGCTCAAGAGCCGCCCCCGGAGGGGAGCCCTCAAGAAGGCAATTTTTTGCTCAGAAGCGCCAGGCCGGCACTCAGGAGTGCACGGCTCCAGCATGCGGCCGGCACTCAGGAGCGCCAGGCCGGCACTCAGCCGATGACAACAAGTTCCATCCGAGCAGCGACAGCTACTGCCAGACTGCCTACCAGCACCCCTAAACCAAAACTCGCACCGTCAGCTCTTCCCACTGCACCAAACCAAGGATGGTGGCAGCGAAGTGTCGAGCCCACATGCCTAATACAGACACCGCAGGTCGGGTTTCCTTGATCATAACTGCAGTTGCAATCACACTGGACGGTTTGAGCAGGTCTTCTCGGCGAGGCTTCAACACACTTGTTTGCGAAGGTTAAGATGTCTTTGCCCCACTGTGGGAGTGGCAGATCCGCTAAATCGGCGCTGGCCTGATCGATGTAGCCCCGTGCTGTTTTGGCCTGCGTCCATCGGCCCAGGTGCTGTGTAGCATCATAGGAACATTATTTCGTAAAAAGCCAGGTGACGCCACCCCGCCTCAGGCAATACGGGGTGAACCGTTTATGGGCCATGCCAAAACGGCTGCCTAACCTGGCAATGTCGTCCGCAAAGTTCCGCCACGTACCCTGGTATACGCACTCGTTCGGGGCGGCCTCCTTCAAAATCTTCTCGGCGAGCCTGATGACCAACGCGTCGAAGACGGAAACCTGCTCCGTGGAACCTGCGCAAACCCCTGTCTTCGTCCCTGGCAGTGATACTATCAGCAACGAGCCCCAACCGAAAACTGCGAGCTGCCTGCCCGTAAGCCGGGTCAGCTCCCCAACGCGGAGCAAGCCGACGAAACCCAAAAGAACTGAGAAGGCCAGCCGAAAATCTCCCTGCAAGAGAGCAGCCGCACCCATGCCCAGGACCAAGTCGAGCGACGCTGGAATCGCTTTCTGCCGCACCGTGACCCTGAGCCATTTCTTTTGGCACAGGTGCGACGTCTCAAGGTGCCTCCGGCATTTGGGGTAAAAGCGCTCGAGCCCGCTCAGCAGGTCGAGCGCCCAGTACTGCGGGAAGTCGTCCAAGTAAAGGTGGTTGATGTATTCAGCGACCTCCTCGTCCAGACTCTCAAACGAGTCAGGGAGGCCGCGACCATGCAAGGATAGAAAACAGAAGAACCTCAAAATGCTTTGCTTGTATCTTTCCATTGGGCGTTGTTTGATGCCCTCGTACTTGATATGCGCTTTCCTGACGGCCCGCGGCGTGGGCTGGCGTGTCTTATTCGTCATGGGCCCCTGGGAGCCGCCGACTGGCGGCGTCGGCATGGTTCCATCCGCTGACCGTCCAAAGAGTAAGCACATACGTATCAGTAGCGAAAGCAGGAGCCGCGAACTGGCGGCAGAGGAGATTCAAGACCCTTGAGGAAGATCGCCTCTTGGCAACCACGCGCAAACGACCCGGCTGTCGAAAATGTGGAAATAACGACGCCGGTGGAAGGCTTTACTTCCAGACTGCGCGCGGACGTAGTTGAAGAACGCAGCAAACTCCAAAACGTTGATGTGCTGCGGGTGACGCCACGCGTACGACTGCGCAGTCTTCCAATCCCAACAAAAGGCTGGGTATGGCACCGACTGCCGACATCCTGCAAGAAGGACCTCTGCCGACAACCGGACATCTCAGCTTCGGTAGTCTGCTTCGCGAAGCAGGCTCTGAGATGGCGCTCCTCCCCCCCGAGCTCCATGGAGCACATGGGGCCGCAGATGGACTCCAGCACCTGCGCCTGCATCTGAGGGGATCGCAAGCGCGCCGTAGCCCGCTCTAGAGCGGTCTTGATCCACGGCGGCCCGTCTCCGGGGAGCACCAGGAGGGTACTCTGTAGCACTCTCCCGGCGACGGCGGCTGCGCACCTCCCCAGGGCGGGCGCCCGCGGCTCCGCGAATGGAAACCGACCGACCTCCACCCCAGGTGCCACCGTCAAGCTCTGGGGCGTTCCACCTGCGCGCCGCGCCGGCCAAGACGTCGCCGACCGCGCTCTCCCCCACGAGGCCGCCTCCCCAGGAGCACCCGACGATCCCCCCGACGAGCTATAGAGGAGACCTGCTGGGTCGAGGGGTGCTGCGGCCGCGCGGGGAGGGCCAGCGGGGCCACCTTCTCCAAGGACGAGCGGAGCCGATCACGGCCGGCCTGCACCCCGTCCCGGCGCGAGCCCTGCCCGTCCAACAGGGCAGGGCGGGCCGTGCCGCCCTCGCGTGCCTGCTTTTGCCGCGCTTGTTCTTGGGCTCATCCTCTCGAGCGGCGCCGTGGTGCGGATGACCTGCTCCAGGATGTCGTCTCTGGCCTTCTTGCTGAGCCAGTCGGTGTTGTCGAGGTCCGACGCCTTCTGGCGCTGGTTTCGGGGATCTTCTGACCCAGGTCAGTCCAGACCCGGGCCACCAGGAAACCAGAACACTGCAATGCAGAACAAAAACAACTGCAACGCAGGTCTTCGCAAACCCGGGTCGGCCAATAGGCGCGGCCGCCTATCGCGGCCACGAGCGGCTCGCTAATCCGGGTCAGCCAAAGGGGATCTTCGCAGGATCCTGCAGGATCCGGTGCCCTGGCTGACCCCCGTCTCCCCGTCTAGGGAGCCAGATGCGAACCCTACCCCACCCCACCCCTCAGAAGTCGTGGGGGGTTAGGGGTAGGGTTCACATGTGGCTCCCTATCTTCGGCTCCTACGGTTGAGCACCCGCCAGCGCCGCACCGGAACCAGCGCGGCGCCCCGGTGAAGGTGACCTCGCTGTCGCCCCCTTTGCCGAGCGCCATGCGGTGTGCAGGCCGGGGTTTGGGTGCCCCCCCTCCGTGAACACCCAATACTGGCAGTAAGTCGCCCTACGGGAGGCTGTTAGGCGAAATTAAAAATACTATAAAAATACCCCCGAATGGAAAAATACGCCAAAACATAGTCCCCAGACATTTTTTGTTATTTTTGAATTCATTTCCCTCCTGTAGAGGGGCACGCCCGACTTAATAATGGTAGTGGGGGTCTTCCGCGTGGAAGAGGGTGCACTCGAAGATGCGCGCCTTGCCCCCCAGGCTGGACACGATGAAGATCGCCCGACCCTGGGGGGGCCCTCTGCAATGTCGTCCAAGCACTCGATCTCCAGGACGTCTCCCGGAGACCACGTTGCCTGGGCGGCGCATTCCCGATCTAGATCCGGACCGGTCCAGGGACCAACAGTCCAACCTGGCATGGCCGTCGCGCCAGGAGGGCCAAGCCTGCGCTTATATGTGTAGTTATAGTACGCAATCTTTATAGAGAATGCAGCTGTGGAAAGCGGTCAAGCCTTGGACCGAAACAACTACGGAGCTGACGGTGCCATGACGCAAGTCGTCGTGTCACACAACACGCATGCGACCGAATGCTTTTGAACACCGTCTTCTCAAAGCTCAGTTCGTTTGGGGCACGCATGCGACCTAGTGCCTTAGAAAACTGCCCTCTCAAGCTCAGGCCTGCACTGGGGAAGCGACGCCGCGAGCAGAAAACAACTGCTCTGGCCTCCGATGTGCTCCAGCCAGAGCAGAATGATTATTTCCATCTTTTTTGCTATTATTGCTATTATTGAAGGACTGGGGTCCCACCGATTAGGGGTAACAAGTGATTTCTTCCCGCGGCGCCAGCCGCGCAGCAACGACGACGACAGCTACGACTACGATTGCGACTGCGCAGGAGGAGGAAGAGGAGGAGAAGGAGGAGGAGAAGGAACAGGAGAAGAGGGAACGGGGGGGGTGAGAAGGACGACGTTTTAGGACCAGTCCTATTCACCGCCGAATGAAAGGGAAGGGGGTCAAACAAAACACTTGGAGGTTATCCGGATCAGGACAGGAGGACCATGGGAAGGCGGAGGAGAGGAATGGGGGGCGGCAGCGACGCGGAACGACCCGAAAGCAAAAATGCGGCCCGAGTGGGGGCAAGAGCGCCATTCTGAGCGACGGGGCCAGCGTTGCAGTTTGGGCAAAATTCGTGAAGGACCGAGAGCGTGCCGGCCCGAGACAAACAGGCACGAAACCCTCGGTGTGGCCAACAGCACGCGAGAGAGACGAGAGAGTGGGGATGAGAGGATGAAGAGGAGGAGAGGAGGAGGAGGAGGAGGAGGAGGAGGAGGAGGAGGAGGAGGAGGAGGAGGAGGAGGAGGAGGAGGAGGAGGAGGAGGAGGAGGAGGAGGAGGAGGAGGGAAAGGAGGAGGAGGACGAGGAGTGGGAGGAGACGGAGGAGGAAGAGAAGAGGGCTCTGAGGGCTCTGATGATGCGGGCTCCGACTTCGGGCCCCCGCCGCCTGCGGCCTCGCCGCGAACCTACGCCACGACGCTGGGTGGGCCGATGCCCAGAAAACGAAGGGAATCCAGCATACCGACGAGGAGATCCAGACCCCACGGAAACCAAAAAGAGCGAAGCGCTAGGCAGGGACACCCTCCCACATGGGAAGAGATGCCTCAGGCGTCAGGGGGCTTCTCGAGCATGCGGCCAAAGGTGGACTGCCATTCCGCCTCCATGCCGAAGCGCTCACTGAAGCCCTTGATGCGCCTCATGGCTTCGGACCTGTCCTTGCCAATCGCCTCGATGCAAATGCTTGCCACTCGCGTCGACCGCGGGCGACGCCATCTCCGCGGCGCCCTCGTCGTCCGTACTGGGGCTGACGGCACTGCCCAGCAGCGGGAAGGGCGGGATCTCCGCGAACTCAAAATCGTCGTCTTCCTTCAGCTCACCAGCAGCCTTGCCGCCAATGCGACTGGGCTGTGGCAGTACTTCGCCAGCAGCCTCGCCGCCGATGCGACTGGGCTGTGGCAAGTGGATGGTCCGCCTCCAGATGGAGAAGGCAAGGCAAAGTCCAGCACATCGCGGGTGTACCGAACCTCGCCTATGCCCATCTTCAGCTCGGGCCCCGAAGCCTCTGCAGCCTCCGCAGCTGCTCCAGCTCCTTCTTCGTCTTGTCGATATCCTCGCTGGCCTGGCTGCGCAGCGCCTGCAGCCTGCCCATGGACTCGGCCGAGCGGGGAGCCTTCATGAGCGGGCCGAGGTACTGGATCAGCTCGGTCATTTGGTCCTTCTCGGCAGTGGCCTTGTCGATCAGGGCCTGGAGGCTGGCACCAGCCTGAGCGGTCGATTCCAATGGCCCCTCCCGCGCAGTATTGGCCTCCTTCTGCTTGTGGGTCTCCTTGTTCTTGTCCTTGTTCGCCTTCTTCAGCCTGGTCAAGAAGCTCGTCCACCGGTTGCTTCTCGTCACCGTCGTCGCTGGAGAGGTTGAAGAGCTGGCAGCTGCCGGTGCCTGCTGCCTGCGAGTGTCCCGCATATTGATGAACTCCTCCCTGCTCTGGCTGATGACCTTGCGCTTCTCCACTTGGGCGGCTGCGCGCTGGGCCTCCTGCTTCAGGAGCGTTTCCGGCGGAGCTGACCTCTTGCAGAAAGGGCAGCTCGAGCGGAACCCGAAGTTCACCACCTTCCGCTTGAGCGAGTCCGGGCATGGCGTGCACTCCCAAGGTGGCACACGCTGACCACTCGGTACAGATTCCGCGTTCTTGCTGCCCTCTAGGTGCTTGTGGGTGCTGGCCTTGACTCGCTTCCGACGGCGCCAGCCCGTGGCCAGCTCCTTCTTCTTGGCTTTGGCTTTCGCGGTGAGCTGCTTCTTCACACGTCTCGCCTTTGCTTTGGCCTTCAGCCAGGGCCTGAGCGGTCGACGCGGAGACAGAGGCTTCACCAGCCACTGGTCCCCGGCTTTGACCTTCCGCGGCGGCGAACGCCAGCTGGACATGGCGATCCACCTGCCTATCCTGTCCAGCCGGCCCGTCCTCGATGATCAGTTCGAAATCACTAAGGCTGTCTCTAAGCTCCGCGAGGAGTCGCCTGTCTATCAGGCGCTTTCATGCCGCCATCGCCATCGGCTCCGACGCGCTGCGCCGCTCCGAATCGCGCGCGCCAGCACTGGGGTGCAACCACCTCCAGCCGAAACGGCTGAGGAGGAGAGGAGGAGGAGGAGGAGGAGGAGGAGGAGGAGCAGGAGGAGGAGGAGGAGGAGGAGAAAGAAGAGAAGAGGAGTAGGAGGAGAAGGAGAAGAAAGTGGAGGAGAGGAGGAGGAGGAGGAGGAGAAGGAGGAGGAGAAAGGAGGAGGAGGACGAGAAGGAGGAGAAGGAGGAGGAGGAGGAGAGGAGGAGGAGGAGGAGGATGAGGAGGAAGAGGAGGAGAGGAGGAGGAGGAGGAGAGGAGAAGGAGGAGGAGGAGGAGAGGAGGAGGAGAAGAGAAGGAGGAGGAGGAGGAGAAAAAGAAAGGGGGAGGAGAAGGAGGAGGAGGAGGAGGAGAGAGGAGGAGGAGGAGGAGGAGGAGGAGGGAAAGAGAAGGAGGAGGAGAAGGAGGAGAAGGAGGAGGAGGAGGAGGAGGAGAAAGGGGGAGCAGGAGGAGGAGACGAAGGGGGAGCAGGGAGGAGGAGGAGGAGGATGAGGAGGAGGAAGAGGAGGAGGAAGAGGAGGAGGAGGGGAGGAGGAGGAGGAGAAAGAGGAGGAGGAGGAGGAGAAGGAGGAGGAGGAGGCGGAGGAGGAGTGGAGGAGGAGGAGGAGGAGAGGAGGAAGAGGAGGAGGAGGAGGAGGAGGAGGAGGAGCGGAGGAGGAGGAGGAGGTGGAGGACGAGGAGGACGAGGAGGAGGAGGAGGAGGAGAAGGAGAAGGAGAAGGAGGAGGAGGAGGAGGAGGAGGAGGAGGAGGAGGATAGGAGGAGGAGGAGGAGGAAGAGGAGGAGGAACAGGAGGAAGAGGAGGAGGAATAGGAGGAGGCGAAGGAGAGGGAGAGAAAGAAATCGCAACAGCTCGGGCGGAAGGTCCGTCCCTGCGCGCGGGGCAGCAGCGCCTGCTGCGCCCGCTGGTTGTGGTGGGACGTGCCGCTACAGTGAGCGGGAGAGAAAGAGAGAAAGAGAGAGAGAGAGAGAGAGAGAGACCCAGACGCCCTGCCGGGTAATGGAGAAACCCTGACGGGAGGCTTTTCCATATTTTCGGCCTCTGGAGGCCCTTGCCCGGCCTCGGGACCGTCAACACACGACTCGGGATGAAAAACCGTCCACGGGAATGGGTCGAGACCTCGGAGAGTCGACGTCATGACAAAATCATGACGTCGGGGGTCTGGGGAGAGAGAGAGAGAGAGAGAGAAAAAAAAAAACAAAAAAAAAAAAAAAAAACATTCATATTTAAAAAAAAGGGAAACGGGTCCTGAAGGTAGCGGATCCCAGGACAGGATCTTCATCCCGAGTCGCTTTCCGACCCTCCCCGGGGGACCGTGCAGAGCCCCGGGGAGCCCGAAGACGGCGAAAAACAACTCGTGACCCGTTCCTTCCCCGAGATCCGACGTAGCGAAAAAAATAAGGGAACAAAAAGTGGCATAAACATAAAAACTCGGAGGTCCGCGCGGATTTCTCGGATCGGCGCTGGGGCCCCCTGGCCTCCTCCTCCTTCTCCTCCTCTTCCTCCTCCTCCTCCGTCTCCTCCTTTCTCCCTCCTCGACCTCCTCCTCCTCCTCCTCCTCCTCCTCCTCCTCCTCCTCGTCCCGCTCCCGCTGAGCCTGCGCCAACCCCTCCTCCCTCTCCACGGCGAAGGTAGGATAGGATGAAGGCAAAGCCTAATGCGGATGCACAGGGAGCCCCTGAGGGCGGGCGGGGCTGGAGGATGCACCGGGCGCTGCGGAACGCTCCGAGACCCCTCCGGAACGCTGAGGGGCGATGCAGTCTCATCCTGGGCCCGCCACGGCTATCCGCGGATCCCATACCCACCGGTGCGCTCCCTCCCTGGGCTCCCGAGCTCGGCAGGCCCCGGGATAGGGCCTCACGCCCAGGCAGTCTTCGAGAGGCCAGCCCCAGGGGCGGCTCCTGCTCTCGGGCCGCGGGGGGGGCGCGCAGATTCAAGCGGGGGCCGATCGTCCAGCGCTCCCGCCGGCCTACCGCGGGCTGCTCCCAGAACGACAGGAGGCTCTCACAGCAGGAGCCACGCTCTGAGGGCATAGGCACGACGTCTTGGCACAAGGCAGCATCCGCCAGGAGCAGAAGGGTGCTAGAGGCCTCCCAGATGGGGTCCGAGCAGATGGCGTCGGAGGACCTCGCCGCAACGCCGATACATCGGCGATGCATGACCGATGCATCGGTAATGCATGGGAGATGCACTGGCGTTGTCGGCGATGCATCGGCGACGTCGGCGTGGAGAAAATTGGGCCCCACATCGAGCCGCATTGCCGATGCGTCGCCGATGCATCGGCGATGCGGCGTGATCCTCCGACCCCATCTACTCCGACCCTCTCTAGGAGACTTATAGTTCCCAGACCCCCGACGTCATGATCTTCTCATGACGTCGACCCCCAGAGGTCTCGACCCATTCCGCTGGACCGGTTCCTCATCCTGGATCGCCGCTTGACGGCCCCGAAGGCCGGTAAGGGCCTCCACAGGCCGAAAATGCGGAACAACCTCCCGCCATGATGTCTGCCTCTACCCAAGCCCAGACATCCGACGTCTCGATTTTTTCGAGATTTCGAGACGCGGGCCCCGGACTTCCCGACCAATTCCCTAAGCTGGGACCAGTTTTTTATCCCGAGTCGTTTTTTGACGGTCCCGAGGCCCAGCGAGGGCCCCGAGAGGCCAAAAACGATGAAAAACCTGTCTCGATTTTCTCGAGACGCCCGATGTCTGGGAGGGAGGGCCGGGCTCTGAGGCCAACGGGCTCGACTGGTGGAGCTCGTGCTCGGTGGGCCTCCTGCAGAGGCAGGCCGCGACCCCGCTCGCGCGCGGCGGGGCCGCGCGGCACGACCCGCGGGCTCCTGATCCCGCCAGACCTGCGGGGGAGCCCTGGCCTTCCACAGCGGCGTCGGGATCCACCACGGGGGGGGGGGACCCTGAGGGTGGGCATGAGGAGCCCCCAGACCCCCTCGGGCAATGACTGGGGGAACAAAAAGCGACATAGACATAAAAACTCGGAGATCCGCGCCGATTTCTCGGATTGGCGCTGGACCCCCCTCCCTGGCGCGCTGAGCGCGCCAGCGGCGCCGGAGGCGCCGCCGGGGGGCCCCAGCGCCGATCCAAGAAATCCGCGCGGACCTCGGAGTTTTTATGCTGATGCCACTTTTTGCTCCCCTAATGACAAAAATCATGACGGGAAGTTTCTCCGCATTTTCGGCCTGTGGAGGGAGGCCCTTGCCGGCCTTCGGGACCGTCAAACAACGATTCAGGATGAAGAACCGGTCCAGGGGAATGGGTCGAGACCTCCGGGGGTCGACGTCATGAAAAGATCATGACGTCGGGGGTCTGGGTCCGATCCGCTGGTGCACCGAATTGCCGCAAACACGTGCTCCCCGCATGCCCCACCTGATTATCGGCAACGATCGTGAGCTGCCAGCAGCTGGGGTGCATCTGTGCTGGGCGGTTCAGTGCAGAAGCCGATCGAGCACCCCCCCCTGCGGGATCCCGACGCTGGCAAGAATAGCACTCCAGACCTATCGACCTCTCAGGGCCGGCCGAGGCACCGGCCGGAACCTGACTTCAAGAGGTCTGGGTGCTACTCTTGCAGCCCTCCGGGAAGGACAGGGGGCACATCCACCGCCACGCCTCGGCCGAGCCCCCCGCGCGGGGCCCCAGACCTCGCCGGACACGGCGCCCGACCACGCCGCGGCACGCCGCACACATCGGGGGCCCGCTGGAGGCCCGGCGGCCCCCGAGGGCCCACCGCGCTGTGCGAAAAACCCGCGCCGAGGCCCCCCGAGGCACCGCCTCGAGAGCCTCCGAGAGCCCGAGGGCCTCTGGCGCCGAGGGCCCCTGGGCCTCCCGAGGGACCATCTCGTTCATGCCCCCGGGCGTCTGCTCGGCCACGAGCGCGGCGAGCGTGCCGGCGCCCGCGCCCGCGCTGTCCGCCGCCATGGTCGCGAAGTCGGCGCCGACCCACGCGGCGGCCTGCGCCTCGGGGACGCCGTGGGACACCAGCCACTGCTGCACTGTCAGCTGCCGCTTGTCCGCCACCGTGCCGAAAGGCCACGAAGCCGTCTGTGTGGGGAAGGAGGAGAGGGGAGCGGAAAGGCATCCTTGAGGAACCGGCGTCGGAGCTCGAACGCCGCCACGGAGCGAGGGCCGGGTGACTTGGCATCTTGACGCGGCTGGGGAGGCACGGCACACACGAGAAAACTGTTGCACTTGAAGGTCGCTTCCTTCCTCACCCAGTGGGTGGGACAGACGCGCGCTACGCCGAGAAAACAGGGGACGACGCCGAGGGAAAGGAGCCGCGAGGCATGAAGTGGAGCACCCTCAGGTCCCCTTGGGTCCCTTCGAGGGGATCTGAGAGGGCTGCTGCTGACGGCGAGAACTGGCCATCGGGGCACAAGTGCGCACGGTAACATTGACGGCTTTTCACACCACTGTGTGCGACCGTGCACTGTGACTAGATGTGGCGTCACTGTGGTCACCGAGTTCTCCGTGCCTCCTCCTCCTCCTCCTCCTCCTCCTCCTCCTCCTCCTCCTCCTCCTCTGCTCTCCTGGCGGCCAAAGGCCCCAGACTCCCGGGGCCCCCGGTCGCTCTTGGGCGCTCCGCTGGGAGGAGGCCTCGGCCCACGACGCAGGCACGGCGACGGCTTCGGCCGAAGGCCACGAGATCCGCGGCGCCCGGGCATAGCCTCCTGGCTGGGAAGGGCCGTTAACGCACCCCCAGGGCGACGCACCCCCAGGAAGGCGTCGCAGCGGCCGCGGGTCCGGCCACGGCGGGCGCCAAAACGCAGCCGTTGGGCGCCCCGAGGTGGGCCCTGAGGCTCCCTATCAACAGGGTACGTCTGATCTGGGGTACGTTTGGCCTCCCCTGGCTTGGCGTGCCAGCTTTCGTGGTTGTGTTTGCGCCCTTCCAAGCTGCTCCCAGTGCCCTCTGGCCCAGCCCGCCAGCACCCCAGGCGGCCAAACCTAGGACGGAAGAACATCCTCCCAAAACATGAGACCCTCCGCTGGCCGAAGCACCCCAAACCGTCAGATCGCCGAGGGCAACCCGCCCCCCAAACGCACAAGAACACCCGACGATCGCGAAGAACACGAGGGCACCCTCCCCGAAGCGACCTCGAGCTTACGCCTCAGTCCGACCGCGCCGCCAGAAGATCGGGACACCTCGTGTCCAAGATGGCCAACCGAGGAGGCGGTCACGAGGCGTGGAGGAGGAGGAGGAGGAGTAGGAGGAGCAGGAGGAGCAGGAGGAGGAGGAGGAGGAGGAGCAGGAGGCGGAGCAGGAGGAGGAGGAGGAGGAGGAGAAGGAGTATGAGGAGGAACAGGAGGAGGAGGAGCAGGAGCAGGAGGAGGAGGAGGAGGAGGAGGAGGTGGCCCCAGGTATGGCCAAAGAAGGGACTCCGACACCGCACGCTTCTCCCGCGCATCGCGGCTCCCTGGAGGCCTGGACCTTTTCTGCCTGGAGCCGGCGTTCTTCCCTCCGAGTCGCTGGTTGACCGCAATGCTCGAGCTAAACAGTGCTCTTCGTTTTCGATCTGTCCTCGGGCTTCCTCGTTCTGTCTTCGTCCCGCCTACTTGCTGCAGAACGACAGCACGCAGCGAAAGCGGTCCACGACGTCGCTCAAACACCTCTCAACTTGAGCCCTGGTTGACGGTCCCAGGGCCGGGCGCAAGGGCCCTCGGAGGCCGAAAAATCGCCGAACGCCCTCCGCGAGGATGCCACGGCAGTGCGAGGGCCTTGCGCGGGGCGGCGGCGAGTGTGTCTCCTTCCGTGTGCGTCCTTGGCTCAGGGTGTCGAGGGGGAATGCCCTCTACTGCATCCACCTCCTTCTCCTCCTCCTCCTCCTCCTCCTTCTCCTCCTCCTCCTCCTCCTCATCCCCCTCCTCCTCCGCCCCCTCCTCCTCCTCCTCCTCAGTCCTCCCCCTCCTCCCTCCTCTCCTCCTCCCCCTGCTCCTCCTCCTCCTCCTCCTCCTCCTCCTCCTCCTCCTCCTCCTCCTCCTCCTCCCCCTTCGCTTGGGGCGGCGGTGGCTCACCGCCAGGCGCCCTCGCATAGAAGTCCCCCATGAGCGCGGTGACGCTCTGAAGGCGCCGGAACTGGGCCTCTTGCGCCGCTCTTTCTGGGGGCCCACCCCTGCCTGCCCCGTTGTTGCGCGCCGAGGTAGCCGCGTCGGATCCGTGCCGAAGCCGCGTCGAAGCCGCGTCGAGCCAACATCACGCCCGCGTCGCATCCGCGTCGGCCCCGCGCCGAATGCAAGGGAGAAGGCCGCAGGCTCGCAGGGCGGGCGCCCCCCCGAGGGTGCAGCGTGAGGCCTCGTCGCCCGCCGAGGCACAGAAGCCGCGCGGGGCGAACAAAGATCAGTGGAGGGGACCCAAGACAATCTCGCGTGGTCGACCATGCACCTCCTGTTGCAGCCAACCCGTATCACAAGGACGTGCGACAGGGATGCAAGGGCCCTGGAGGGCCATGTCGGCACTCTTTGCGAGCGGGGCGCGGCCAGCGAAAGCGGCCAAGGATGGGCGGATGGGGCAGGATGCGAGGGCAACCTTGGAGAATCGATCATCCTTACTATGCAGGTTGGCTGTAACCCATCGCTCCTGGGCCGTCTTCGGCGGTCTCCTAGAAGGTACCAATTCGGCGGTTTCCGGCGGTCTCTGGCGGTTTCCAACGGCCGTCGGCGGGAAAGCTGGCTGGCTGCGATCAACACGAGGCCCACGATCGAACGCCCGGGAAATCGGCCAACCGTGGGGGGGGAGAGCGGCAATTCTGCTCCAAAGATCGCTTCCTGGCCACCCCCCGAGGTCGAGGCTGACCAGGTCTTCGGGCCGCGCCCGGCCGCAGAGGCGAGGGGACCCCATTTTCCCCCCTCCCTGCTGGTCGGGAGCAGTACTGAGCCACCTCAGCCCCCCAGCTGGCTCCGAGCCTCGTCGTCCACCGAGACGCAGGAGCCGAGTGGGGCGAAGACGGCCTGTGGGGATACCGACTCTCTGGATAACTGCCGGGCGCGGGCTGACCAGAACTTCAAAACGAATCCAGCCCCTGCGACGAGTGCCTCTCAAAAGACCCCCGACAAAGAAAGACGAAGCAAGGGTAGCGGTATCAGTACCCAGACATGCGCTGCTTGATTTGTTTTCAAGACGGGGTGCCCTGGTAATCCCGACCGTGTCTCCAGGGCCAGTGTTTAAAAGGCCTCCCAAATGTAGTTCGAACAAATGGAGCTGGAGGATTGCGCCGCATCGTCGATGCATCACCGATACATCGGCGACGTCGATCGGCGACACCGGCGTAAAGAAAATCGGGCTCCGCATCAAGCCGCATCGCTGACGCGCTGGCGATGCGGCGCGATCCCCCGACACCATTTACTCGGACCCCATCTGGCTTCGAGCTCTTCGTAGCAGGTCGCTTTTGTCACGGGGGCCGGGCAAGGTCCCGAGGGGCCGAGTACTGCCAACAACCTCCCGTCGCGCTCTCTTGTACGACGCGAGCACGACTAGAGAAATGAAAAAAGGCTGCTTGGCGCTGGCTGGCGCATCGCTGCGGCCGCTCTGGCGCGCGCAGGCTCGCGCGCACAGCGGCCAGCTAGTCTGGCGCGACCGACGCGGCCGCGGTGGCGCTGACCGCCAGGCACTTCCCACCGCGTCTCACGAGGCGCGCTGGCGCGCGGGCACCCTTAGTTCGGGTCGCTGACTCTGGCAGGCGCGGTGTCACGGTGACGTCGACAGACGGCGGCTGCGAGGATGATGGCAGCGAAGAGGGTGACAATGAGGACGACGACGGCGGCAAAGCCAATGACGGCGCCGATGCTTGTCACGCCGATGACGGTAATGGTGTGTCCTCGCGTCGGCGATGACGGTTTCGGAAGGATTTCGACATGCGTGCGCGGGCGATGCGCGCGAGTAGCCCGCATGGCGTTATTCGAAACGGATCGTGACCGGCCGCGCCCTGGCAGTTGCGCAAGGGCATCCGAATGATTTTGATTTGCGCGCGCCGCGCAAGAGGCCCGCGCGATACGTTTTGTTGAAAACAACTGTTGTCATACCATATGTGTTTATTTTCAGCGTGCCCGGGAGCATCGATCTTGAACCCACTACGACACGCAAGCATCCAGAAGGATCCCGCCAGGCGCGCGCGACGACGCGCGCGCATCGACTTTGAACTATCGGACGCGCAGAATTCGCGGAACTGTGGTTTGTGATAAACGAATGCACGCGCATGACATTTCTTGAACGGACTTGGGAGGGTCGATAACAGGACTCTCTGGGATGGTACGAATTCATACGGTGATGATATTGGATAAGAAACCATTGGATAAGGAGTCCAGGGTTTGGAAGCCGGTGGAACACCAGTCATGGATTGGCCATGGATATCACAGCCGACCTCATCAGGTAAAGAATCCTCCAGGGTCTGAAGCCCCCTGGTCACGTTCCTTAACGAACGCCCCCACCGTAGTACAGAGGAACAGTGGGCCGGAATCGTATGTAGCATCTCTAAGTTGTGCCATCACATCTACTCTTCCAGGTCTGGGAACATATTAGGCGCGATCAGTGTTGCGCGATCGCTGCTCAACTTGAAAATGTCCACCCCACTGCTCGAACAAACGCCCCGCCAATTCACCCGCAAGTTCGCTTGCAATCCCCATGCGGCGGCGATTGCTGTGAGTGCTTGGCGCTGGCTGGTGCGCCTCTGCGGCCGCGACAGCCCGAGCACGCGCGCGCGCGCGCACGGCGGCAAACTACTCTGGCACGGCGGACGCAACCGCGGCGGTGCAGACCGCCTGGCACAGCCCAGCGGGGGTTGCAGTGCGAGCAGGTATCACGGCAACGTCGACAACGGTAGGCACGGTGATGGTAGTAGTATCAAGTCGGGCCTGTCCCCCTACAGGGGGATTTTGGGAGAAATATAAAAACAAGAAATACGCCCAAAATAAAAAAAAGCTCACAAAATAGTCCCCCGACCATTTCTTGATTATTTTTGAATACTCCCCTGTAGAGGGACAGGCCCGACCTAGTAGTAGCGATGCTGGTGGCGATGCTGACAACGACGGCGGCACTGCCAGTGACGGCACGGATGCTGATCACGCCGGCGACGATGGCGGCGTCCTCGCGTCGGTGATGAAGATCCGCGCAAGAATTCGACATGCGCGCGAAGCCGACGCGCGAGAGTGGTCCGCGCGGTATTCTTTGATACGGATCGTGCCCCGCAGCACGCGAGCAAAGGCGTGCGAATGATTTCAGCATGCGCGCCAAAGGCCCGTTTGGCAGAATCCCATGCACATGTTGAAAGACCGATGGTTTCCTAAGAAGTCGCAAGGGCGCGAACGCAAGTCTTTTGTGAAAACTGTGTTGCGAACTCGATTTTGAATTCGACACGAAACCGAAGGTTCTTTTTGCGGATGTCAGCATGCGCGCGCGACGACGCGTGCGCGCGCTCTTCGTCCCACTTTGTGCAAAGGATTCTCGCGACAGCACGCGCGCAAGGGCGTCCGAACAATTTCGACATGCGCGCGCAGCCCGTTTGGTAACATTCCATGAAAATGGCGAAAAACGATGGTTTACGGAAGAATTCGCAAGAACGCGCGCGCAAATTTGTTGTTGAAGATCCGTGTTGCGAAAACCTTGTTTTTTTGGGAGGGGACACTCGATTTTGAAACCCTTACGACTCCGAGGGTTTTGAAGGATTACGGCGTGCGCGCGCGACGACGCGCGCGTGCGCATATCGTTGTTTTTTTTTTTGGGGGGGGGGGGGGGGCAACATCTGCTTGGCAACTTATGATGTTTGAAAAACGAGTGCGCGCATAGCATGGTTTGCAAGAAATGGCGGGGGGGGATACCGCCCCCCCTGAGATGGTGCGACTTCATATTTCGAAAAGGCGATGGGGCAGAGTCGCACGTCAATTGCAATACGAAAAAAGGGGCGGATAATCCCGGGGTGGGGGGTAGAGTTTTTTCTTTTCTAAGAAAGGAAAATCTATTTCGTGGAACTTAAGTCGTGCGATCTATGTTGTGACCACTACGTGGTGCAACGCACGCGGTGCAATTGAGTTCAAAAAATTTAAATTGTCAACTCCACTGCTCGCGCAAGCATCCACCCCCCCCACCAACAACATGATTTGTAAAACCCATGCGTCGGCGATTGGGGTGAATGCCCCGTGCCCGCTGGTTCGTCTCTTCGGCCGCGCTAGCCCGCGCGCGCTCGTGCGCGCAGCGGCCAGCTAGTTTGGCGCGACCGACGCGGCCGCGGTGGTGCTGACCGCAAGGCTCTTCTCAGCGCGTCTCGCAAGCCGCGCTGACGCGCGGGCACTGCAACGCAAACCGATGACTCGGGCGAGAGCGGTTTCATGGCGGCGTCGACAACGGTAGACACGTTCATGATTGTACCTGTGTTGGTGACGACGATGAGGGCTACGACGGCAAGGCCAATGACGGCGTGGATGTTGATCGCGCCGGTAACAATGATGGTATGCACGATTCGTCGGTGAGAACTGTACACAAGGATTTCGACATGCGCGCGCGGCCGACGCGGGCGAGTGGCCCGCATGGTATCATTTGGCACGGGTCGCGCCGCCCCAGCACGCGCGCAAGGGCGTTCGAATGATTTCGACACTCGCGCGCGAGAGGCCTGCTTGGTCGAATGTGATGAACATGTTGAAAGACGTACGCCTCCCTGGATAATTCGCAAGAGCACGTGCGAAGGCCTTTTCTTCGAAAAGTCATGCTAAGCAGCTTCGTGATTGTCTATATGTTTCCGGGGAGCACGATTTTGAAATCCTGACGACAATATGAGGTTTGAGGAATTCCTGCATGCGCGCGAGAACGCGCGCGTGCGCCTTTCATCCATGGTGTTGCAATGGATTCCTGGAAACTGAAAGACTGTGATAAACGAGTGCGCGCGCATCATTGTTTTGCAATGAGTATGGCGGGGGGGGTCGATGCTGGCCCGGGTGGGATGGTACGAATTCATATTCTAGGGGGCGAGGGACCTGGATCATATATGGAAGATACGACGGAAACGACAAGAATTAACTCCTTGGCGGGTGGGAGGTTCTAGTTCCACGTTGGGAAAGGAGAGCATAGGTTGTGCGATCTACGCGGCGCAGACTACGCGGCGCAATTCGCCCTGCCGGACCTGAAATTGCCAGCTCTACTGCTCGCGCGAGCGTCCCACCCGCCCGCCCGCAACTTGGCTTGCGAAACACACGCGGCAGCGATTGCGAAGACTGCTTGGCGCTGGCTGGCGGGTCGCCGCGGCCGCGCTGGCGCGCGCACGATCGCGCTCAGAGCGGCCAGCTGGTCTGGCGCGACCGACGCGGCTGCCGTGGCGCTGACCGCTGGGCACCTTCCAGCGCGTCTCGCAGGCCGCGCCGACGCGCAGGAACTTCAGTGAGAGTCGGTGACCTGGGCGGGGGCGGTTTCATGACGACGTCGACAACGGTAGACGCAATGATGACTCTTGCGGTGCTGGCGACAACGACGACGATGACGACGGCAAGGCCAATCTCTGCGCCGATGCGAATCACGCCGGCGACGATCATGGTGTCCACGCCTCGGCGACAGGGAGGTCCGCGAATAATTTCGGCACGCGCACGCGCGGCCGACGCGCGCGAGTGGCCCGCGCAACGCTATTTGACAGGGATCGCGCCCCCCTCCCCAGCACGTGCGCAAGGGCGTCCGAATGATGTCGACACGCGCGCGAGCGGGCCGCTTGGTCGCATGTGGTGGAACCTTTGAACAAGCGAATGCTTTCTTGGGATGTCGTTAGAGCGCACGCGCACACCTTCTTTGATACATTACTGTACAAAAATCATGCGTTCATAGACGTACCTGGGACACTGAATTCTGAAATGACTGAGACATGTGTTGAAGGATTTCTACATGCACGCTCGGCGACGAGCGCGTGTAGTTCGCCCGATTTCTTCGAAAAGGGATGAATGACACTTGATGACCTTTATGAATGAGGGCGCGCGCATAAAACCATGTGGCGAAGATGAAGTGGGTGGCTTCGGTGCCCACCTGGCTCGGATGGTATGAAGGTAGATGTCGAATGAACGATGGGGCATGACAAAATATGAGCTGCACATTCTCCCAAAAGGGGCGGGTAATCCTGGCCTTGGGGGGGAGGAAGTAGATCCTAGTTCCGTTTTAGAAAAGAGAACCAATGCGGGAAGAAAAACTGGTTGTTCGCTGTGGGTTGTCAACTCCACTGCTCGCGCAAGCACCCCGCCCACCCACCCGGAACCTGGTTCGCAAAACCCACGCGGCGGCGATTGCGATGACTGCTTGACGCTGGCTCGCTCATCGCGGCGGACGCGCTGGCGCGCGCAGACTCGCGCCCCAGGAGGGGCTCAGGAGGCGATGTTTGGCGTTCTGGAAGGGCAGCGCTAATTAAGGACCCCCCCTTCTTTGATCGATCTCCTCCAAGATGGCCCCAAGAGCGCCCCTAAAGCTCCGAAGAGCGCCCCAAGAGGGCCCCAAGAGGCGCCCAGACAGCCCCAAGAGGCCTGCAAGAGGCTCCCAAGAGACCACCAAGAGGCCCCCAAGAGGCTTCAAGAGGATCCCCGAGGCACCCAAGATGCCCCCCAGACGCTCCAAGAGGCCTCCAGAACAACTCCCAAGAGACATCCTAGGAGGTTCTTATGTTCGTCATGTTTTTTTCTGTCCTCCTCATCCTTCTCCTCCTCCTTCTCCTTCTCCTCATCCTTGTCCGCCTCCTCCTCCTCCTTTCCCTCTACTGTTTCAGCCTCCTCCTCCTCCTCCTCCTCCTCCTTTCCTCTCCTCTCCCTCCCCCATATCCTCTTCCCCCTCCTCCTCCTCCTGCTCCTCCTCCTCCTCCTCGCGGAGCGCGCCAGGGGCGCCGCTGGAGGCGCCGCCAGGGCGGCCCAGCCCAGCTCCAAGAACTCCGCGCGGACCGTTGCGCGTTTATGCTTATGCAGCTTGTCGACACGCTGCCGCGAGGACGAGGAACGCCGTGCAAGGAACGAGGAGGACTCCCTGACCACGGCCAGCCTCGGCCACGCAGAGGCTCCCCGCCTCAGAGCCCAGACGCCGCCCGAAGACCCGAGCCCCTCCTGAGCCCAAAGCGGTCCGTATCCCGGCGCCTTGTACCCAGACTCCCGACGTCGTGATTGTCTCACAACGTCGACCCTCAGAGGGCTGCACCCCTTCCCCGGGACCGGCCTCGCATCTTGAGTCGTTCGTGGACGGTCCCGAGGCACGGGGAAGGGCCCCTGGAGGTTGAAAATAGCGAAACACGTCCCTTCGTGATGATCACAGCGCGACGGGGTCTCGGCACCTTTGCCCACTCGGAGCCTGCGCGAAGGGCACGGGCGGGATCAGCAGCGTCGCGCCCTGGCGCCTGGCCACCGCCGGCAGCGGCACGGCCACCGCCACCTCGGCGGCGGGCGCGGCGAGCTCGCGCAGGCGCGAGGGCGGCAGGGTCGCCACCAGGGACAGCACCTGCTAACCAGCCTCGGTCCTCCTCCCCCTCCTCCTCCTCATCCTCCCCCTCCTCCCTTCCTCCTCCTCCTCCTCTCTCTCCCTCCTCCTCCCCCTCCTCCCCCTCCTCCCCTCCCTCCCCTCCTCCTCCTCCTCCTCCTCCTCCTCCTCCTCCTCCTACCCTCCTCCCCTCCTCCTCCCTCCCTCCTCCTCCTCCTCCTCCTCCTCCTCCTCCTCCTCCTCCTCCTCCTCCTCCTCATCCTCCTCCTCCTCCCCTCCTCCCGATGCCCCAGGTGGACAGACCCGAGTGCGATGACCATCTCAAGGAGGCGCCCTCAGACAGTGGGGGGGAAATCCCTGCAGATCGGCAGGGATGCCTGGTGGCGCCAATGAAGGGGCCCTGGGACACACAAGTAAACACCCGCAGATACCAGGATTCCCAATATGTTCCCATGTTTCGTGGGTTCTGCCTTCCCCCCAACTCCTCTATGGTTTCCCCTATTTTCTGGGGAATATCGACGATTCATTGTGTGTTTCTTCCCTCCTGAGCCAAGCACAGGGGAAGGGGCACCCGCCCGCCGGAAAAAAAGGCAGGTCTAGAAACATGGAGCAGGCAGGCGCTGGAAGCAGATCGGGCTCCCGCCCGCCCCCCGACGAGGCAGGGCAGGGAACGCGAGCGCTCGAAGACCGAAGCAGGACGGGGGGCCCAAACCGGCGGTGGACAAACCTCCCTTTAGCAAACCCCTCTTTAGTGAAAACGGCCTGGGACCGAAACCGACGGACCTGAACCCGCAAAAATGACGGCCGCGACGCCCTCTCGCGAACTGAAAACGGCAAATTTCTGAATCGACGTGTCAGGGCAGGAGGTCTGTCCACCCCCGACTAAAGGCGACGTCCTGATTATTTCAAGACGGCGTCCCTGGAGGTCCCGACCCTTTCCGGGGGACCGGTTTTTCGTCCCGAGTCGTTTTCTTGACGGTCCCGAGACCCGGCGAGGGCCCCCGGGGGCCGAAAGTAGCCAAAAACCTCCCGTCCTGATGTTTTTTACGACGCGATCATGTCTGGAATCACTACTCTCAACGACCGGGGCGTATTTTCCAGGCTGGTAGACCTGCTGGCCTTCCCGGAAGGTCAGGGCGCGGAGCACCTCCTCGGCCTGTCGGGGAGGGCGGGGTAAAGACCCGCGGCCCCAGCGCCGCACTTTTTTTGCCCGCGCCGCGCGATTCTCCCTTGCCTCGGGCCTCGGGACCCTCACAGATCGATCAGGGCTGGAGCGAAATCAGGGCCTTCCGTTTTCGTGCTGTCTCCGTACTCCTTCGTTCTGTCTCCGTTCTGCCTCTCTTGCGAAGGGAGACCAGGACGAGACAACAGCGGTCCACGAGGTCGCCCAAACACCGCTTGGCTCGAGCCTGAGATTGATCGACCTGGCTGGGAAGGTAACCGGCAGAAAGGTGGGGTCTGGAGCTCTCGCCGTGATGCTGACGAGGCTACAACTTCTTCTGCGACGTCGGATCTCATGTCGGGTCGGGCGAAAGGGGGGGATAGCAAAGGGGGGGCTTGAGAAGCAGCTCGCGTGGCTGATTGTCCCGGCGCCTCCCGGCGCCGGAGGCGGCTATGTATCGAGGAATGGGCCCCTCGGTGAGGCCGAACCCGGCTGCATGTAGCAAATGTTGTAACCTCCCCTCTCCCACTCCCCCCCTTTCGTCCGGCCCGCTCATGGCAAGGGGGATCGGTACGGGGGGCGATGGCGATTCGGCAGCCGGCGGCGGGGGCGCCGGAGCGGAGCACCTGCTTGGCATGTCGGAGGGCGATGCTAAAGGGGGAGGGCGGGGGCCAGGCCCAGAGATCCAACAATTGGACAAGAATCCAAGCACAATGGCTTCGCCATGTTCTTTCCCTGGGATCCAGGCCCTATGGAGTAAGGGTCGGGGAGCCCGTGTGGGACCTTACCCTGCGACGTACCCAGCCTCCTCTACAACTGCGGCGATTGACTATACATAGGACCGCTCAATATACACGAGCATGCTGAAGCACCCGCAGGGCGCCGGCGCCGCGAGGCGGCCTCGGCTGGATGTGCGTGCTCCTTCACACCGCTGGGCCTCCCAGGAGCCCACGCAAGTAGCGACAACTGCGCAGGTCGCAGACCCCCAGGGAGCCGCGAGGTCTCGGCTGGATGTGCGTGCTCCCCCACTCTGCTTGGCCTCCCAGGAGCCCGCGAAAAACGAGCCCTGCCCCACAGGGAACCGCTGGGTCCCGGCTGGATGTCCGTACTCCCCCACTCCACTGGGCCTCCCAGGAGACCACGAAAAGCACAGGACAATTGCGCAGCTCCCCGGGGAGCCGCGAGGTCTCGACAATGTCGCAGTTCGCTGCCCCGAGGTCCAGGTGCATACTCCCCCCACTCCGCTGGGCCTCGCCGTCTCGGCTGGATGTGGCTAACCCCCTACTCCGCTGGGCCTCTCCGGAGCACGCGAAAAAAATGGACAATTGCGCAGGTCGCAGCCCTCCCGGGAGCCGCAGGGCTTTGGCTGCATGTGCGTACTCCCCCTCTTGGCTCGGCCTCCCAGAAGCCCACGGAGGTGGCAGCAATTGCGCAGTACGCAATCCCCCAGAGAGCTAGGAGTTCTCGGCAGGATGTGCGTACTCCGCGACTCCGCTGGGCCTCCCAGAAGTCCACGAAATGGCGACGATAATGCAATTCGACCCCCCCCCCTGGGAGCCCCGATGTCTCGGCTGGATGTGCGTACTCCCCCACTCCGCTGGGCCTCCCCGGAGACTCGCAAGTAGCGACAACTGCGCAGGTCGCAGACCCCCAGGGAGCCGCGAGGTCCTGGATGTGCGCAACACCCCACACCGCTCGGCCTCCCATGAGCACACCAAGATGGTGACAGTTACACAGTTCACAGACCCCAAAGGAAGTCGCGAGGTCTCCGCTGGATGTGTGTACTTCCCTACTCCGCTGGGCGACTACTGCGCAGTTCGCAGTCCCCCACGAACGTGGCGACAATTGCGCAGATCGCAGACCCCCAAGGAGATGCGAGGTCTAGGTGCATACTCCCCCACTCCGCTGGGTCTCCAAGGAGCCGTCTCGGCTGGATGTATGTACTCCCCCACTCTGTTTGGCCTCCAAGGAGACCATGAGAGTTGGGACAGCTGCGCAGTTCGCAGCCCGCCCGGTAGGAAAGGTGCAAGGAAGGGATGCAAGGACGAAGGAGTCATAAGGAGGGGAGAGGCGGGAGGAGGAGAGGCTGGGGAAGACACGCGAGCAGTGCTCCATTCAAAACGAGAGCCCAACTCAGGAGGCCCTCTTGTTTTTGTGCCCAACTCTCCTGAGGAGGGTTGGGGAAAAACAAAACGTCGGATGATTGTTGAGGGGTCAGCGAATCGCCCGCACGCAGCCGGCGCCTCCCAGCGTCGGCCGCGCCAGTGCATCAATCGATGCGCTGGGTGGCGACAGTGCACCCGCCGCTGGGCGCTCTTAGCTCGAGAAAGGCGCCTGGCGATAGGGGCCGAAGCCAGCGGCACACAGCAGATCATGCCGTACCCTGCGATCCGACGTTACAGAACATGCAACATCGCAAATGATCACGAGCGGACCCCCAGACTTCATCTTTCTTCGTCAGTTTTCGAGCCAGATCGATCTGTGAGGGTCCGGGGGCCCGACATGGGCGAAAACGTCCGGCCCGAAAAAGTTGAGCCGCCAGGATCTCAGGGTATACATCGGCCCCTTGTTGTTCCCAATCCCCCGACGCCCCGACCTCCGCCGTGTGCCTTTTGTTCCAATCCGAGGCCCCAGAGCTCCCGACTCCTCTTCCCCGGGGGCAGCCTTTCGCGCCCCCGACCCGCTCTTCCCTCCCCCCCGAGCCCGAAATCTCGGACCCAGCTGCTGAAACGAGGGCAGCACGCCGCGCGGGAAAAACACATATCGGCGGAGGGCTGGGCAGATCACCTCAATATGAGGAGAAAGGAGGAGGAGGAGGACCAGGAGGAGGAGGAGGAGGAGGAGGAGGAGAAGGAGGAGGAGGAGGACTAGGAGGAGGAGGAGGAGGAGGAGGAGGAGGAGCAGGAGCAGGAGCGGGGAAAGGGGAGGAGGAGGAGGAGGAGGAGAGGAGGAGGACAGGAGCAGGAGGAAGAGGAGGAGGAGCAGGAGGAGGAGGAGGAGGAGGAGGAGGAGGAGGAGGAGGAGGAGGAGGAGGAGGAGAGGTCTGGACGAGTCGGGCCGTGGCGGCCAGCAGCGGGATGTATGTCGGTACCTTTTCCCCCTCGAGACCCCCTCTCGTCTGGCCCCGAGCCTGGCGGGGCAGCACCGCCACCACGACGCAGTCGACCGCGTCGACCACCTCCTGGTTGCTGCCCGCCACGCGGGCGGTGCCAGGGAACTCCGCCGCAAGCGCGGCAGCCTTCGCGGCGCCCCGGGGGCCCAGGACCACCTGAAGGGGGCGGCGCTGTCGC
>CAUYUJ010005199.1:2500-40000 GCA_963575745.1 Prorocentrum cordatum
AGACTCATCAACGATGTTTGAGTCAACCCTTCAAGCTCCCTTTTCAGAGGCCCCTACAAGGATTCATGTCCACCGAGAGAAGTGCCCCGTTGGGAGGCAGCCGTTTGAAGATCCTGAAGTGTGTCCAAATTGGTGGTTCGGCAGAACATAAGGCTTTGCATCGCTGCCGCAGCCTCTCTACCTCCATTCCTTTCCTCCTTCCTCTCCCGTTCCTCCTCCGTATCCGTTACGGCTCCAGCTGCGAGCCTCCGGTTCGTTTTCCGAGGTGGGCGGGCATAGCCACAGCACGTGGCCGCGCCATGCCGCCCGGAGCGGCGTCGCGGCGATGGGGTTGACTGCCTAGTCTTGCGTGCCCTCGGGCGTGCGCGACTCCCAGAAGATGCCGTTCGGATTCGCCTCGGACAGCGCGAAAAACAGCTTCGGAGAGTCAGCCTATCGACCCAGGGTGCCGCCTGTGACCCTGATCTTTCTGTTCACTCTCGGCTCTGTTTGGTCCGGGGCGCTGGTGCCGTGGAGACGTGTGGAGCTCTTGAAGGACGAGCTCGCCGGCAGCAGCGCGCGCCGTGGCAGTTCTTTTTCAGCAGACGAGCGTGCCACTGACGATACCAACGCCACTGTGTCAGTGAGCTTGCTGGCCTCCGTCGCCTACTTCGGCGGCGGCTTGATGAGGAGAGGCTTTGGGTACTTTACTCAGTCGTTCATCGGGCTGGCGCGGATCACGCTCGTGGTCTCCATCTCGCAGTTGGGAACCGCCGCGAATATGTATGGCCTGTTTGTGTTCAGTTATCTGGACGAGATGCAGGCTAGAGGCGCCAGCGCCATGGTCACCAAGTTTGCACTCGCGGCCAGCGACGACCTTGGGGCCTCCTTCAGTTTCTTGGCGTGCATCTGCATCATCTTCTCTTAGCTTCTCATGCTCGCAACCCGGCACTACTCTGGGACCTCGCATGAGCAGAGCGACGAGAAGACCAGAGAGAATAATATGTTCACGGCCCATTTGCAGGCCCACGCAGGCTACGGCCGCGGCGGCGCTCTCCAGAGCGCGGCAGTGCCGGCCCAGCCAAGACTGCAGGCCGAGCAGATAAGCGACCTGAGCGTCCGCCTCATCGGCGCGCAGGGCTGGAGTCCGAGGAACGCGAGGGACTCCTGTCGAAACGCCTCGCGGAGGCGCGCCGGACGAAGCGGGAGCTCAACAGGGGCTGGGTGGCCGAGTATGTTCGCTTGTGCGACGAATTGGAGGGGCTTCAGTCGGCATTCCAGGCCCAGGCTGTCACCGCCAGGGACTAGCTTTATGTCGGGCGTGTCCCCCTACAGGGGGATTTTCGACGAAAGATAAGAAATACCCCAAACAATACCCCAAAAAGGTCAACAAATATTCAAAAAATAGTCCCCAGACTATTTTTGGATTATTTTTCGATTATTTTTTGGGGTATCTTTTATCTTTCGTCGAACATCCCCCCGTAGGGGGACAGGCCCGACTTAAGACCAGCTCGCGGAAGCGAAGGGCCCACGCCATGAGGTGGAGCGCTGGAGGGCCGAGGCAGGACCGCTCCAGGCCCAGTCGGCCACCTCCTCCTCCTCCTCCTCCTCCTCCTCCTCCTCCATCTCCTCCTCCTCCTCCTCCTCCTCCTCCTCCTCCTCCACCTCCTCCAGCTCTTCCTCCTCCTCCTGTCCCGGCGGCTCCAGGACAGCTCCAGGCCCAGGCAGAGCGATGTCGAGCAGGGGCCTGAGGCTGCCCCGATCCTGTACGCCCGCGCCCGGCGGCGTGGCGACGGGCTCGCCCCCCCCCCCCCCCCAAGCTGTACGGGATGTCACGTGCTTTGTGGACATCGCGGAGGGAGACGCCTTTGTGGAGAGCGTGATTAGGGGAACAAAAAGTGGCATAAACATAAAAACTCGGAGTTCCGCGCGGATTTCTCGGATCTGCGCTGGACTCCCCTGGCGGCGCCTCCGGCGCCGCCCCTGGCGCGCTCCGCGCGCCAGGGAGGGGGGTCCAGCGCCGATCCGAGAAATCCGCGCGGACCTCCGAGTTTTTATGTTTATGTCACTTGTCGTTCCCCTAATGATGTCATCAGGGCGTGAGGTGTACGCGATACGCAGTGGTGGCCTTGGGATGGCGGGCCGCGCCCACAGCCGCGCTGGCGACCTGCGACTGGGCCGACAGCGGCACTGGCGGCTGCGCCGAGGGCGCTGCCGACAGCTTCGCTGACTATTGCTCTGACTGCCGCGTCCGCCGCTGCACCAACGACGGCGCCGGCCAACAGGTTCCCCGACAGCCGCGCCGACGACAAGGCGGAGGCTGAGGGCCGCCAGGACGGCTGCGCCGACACCCTCCCCGACAGCTGCGCCGACTGCGGCACCCATAAAAAGGATACGACCGTCTCCCGGTCAGAGGAGGAGGAGGAGGAGGAGGAGGAGGAGGAGGAGGAGGAGGAGGAGGAGGAGGAGGAGGAGGAGGAGGAGGAGGGAGGAGGAGGAAAAGCGGAAGCAGCCCATGAGGTCGAGGAGGATCGGCTCAGGAGGCTAGAAGGAGGCATCAGAAGAGGAGCAGTCGGAGGAGCAACAGCTGAGAAGGCGCCAGAGGAACGCGTCCAAAGAGGCGACAGAGGAGAGGAGCAGCGAGGCGGTCGAGAAATCGGAGAAGGAGGAGCAGCAGCTGAAGAGAAGGAGGAGGCGGCAGAGAAGGAGCAGGAAGAGGAGGAGAGGCATGTCGGCAAAGGAGGCCCAGGGCCATCAGGACGGCAGCACAGCCAGCCTCCCCGACAGCTGCGCCGACTGCGGGACCATCAATGCCGCCTCGCCGACAGCTGCACAGACAAGGGCACCAACGATGACACCGATTGGTTCGTCGACAGCGGCGCCGACTGCGACGCTGCGATCCTCGCCGACATCTGTTCCGACAGCACCGCCGACAGCCTTCCCAACTGCTTCCCCGTCAGCTGCGCAGGCTGCGGCCCCGACAGAAGCACTGACAAGCGGGCTTGCAGCGGAACCGACGGCTGCACCGACAGCGGCGGTGCTGCCTGCAGCCACGTCGGCAGGTGCGCCGACAGCTGCGCCGGCTGCAGCGCCAGCAGCCGCGCCAACTGTGGCTCCGACGGCCATGCCGACAGCAGCTCGGACCGCCGCGCACACAGCGGCCCCAACGATGCTACCGACTGGCTGCCCGGCAGGTTCATCGACCGCGCTGCCAGCTGCGCCGATGGCGGCTTCGACATGAAGGAGGACTGCGCCCAGAAGGCGCGCACCGAAACAGCAGCCGCCCAGGGGGTGGGTGAGCCCGCCTCGGGGGACCAGGGCGGGCAGGCCGTCCCTGCCAGCCAATGTGAATGGAACCCGTGTAGTACCCCCATATATACTCCTTATCCTTACCTCTCCTGCGCCTGGCCGTTTGGGCTCAGGTATTGAGATAGATCGATCAGACCTTGATCGTGCGGGAGGGAAAGATATCCATCTATCCCTCCTTCTCTCTACCAACGGATCAGGGGTTCTGTACCCTTGTACTTCAACCCCATACACAGGTTATCAGCCCTTTAAAGCTCACCCTCACCGACTCGCCCGCGGTGACCTCGCATGCGAGCCTGATGGAGCCACTTCGGCGCATGCGCCGCAAGGGTTCCATCGGGGCCTCGCGTCCGAGCTCTCCCACGGCACGACGGCTCGGTGACGAGTTGGAGAGCATTAGTGCGGACTGTGTTGGTGTTCCTGATACCCCCCCCCAGCTCCGAAGGACCCGAGGCGCGACTAGCTGCTGAACTTCACCGCAGCGCCGCCCGCGGGGGGACAGGAGAAGGAGTAGGAACAGGAAGGAAGGAGTTTCACACGCCGACCTTCGATCCTCCCTCCCCTTCCCCGTCGGGAGCAATCCCAACCGCGTCAGGCGAAAGCCTTACTGGTCTCGATACTCCAGGGCGCTTTCGCGCTAACCGCCGATGGACCTCAGGCGCTGGGACCCCCAGCCCTGCGACCGTCCCTGTGGCGGAGCACGTAGCCACCTTCGAGGAACTCAGTAGACCAGTGTCGGCACAGCCACAGACGCGGTACCCCAAGGTATCATCGGATGAGACACCACACACACATGGTCTGAGTCGCAGCTCGTCCGCGCGCAACCGCCGTGGAGCCCCAGGCCCATGCGGCGAAAGTAGGTCGAGCCCGCGCACTGCCTCTCAGAGGCCATGCACTCCCCGCGACAGGGGACACAGGGAAGCTGACGCTCCCCACCTCTCCATCTCAGACGATCAGCTGGCGGAGACGTCCGCCGCAGGTGACATAGCTGAGCTCAGAGACCAGGTTGAAACCTTCGTGTCCAGGCAATACTCTGGACTACTACAGAGCGTTCAGACGAACGCCACCGATCCTGCAGCCATACGCCGCGATCTCGACGGCGCCTTAGGGATCATTGATTCCAGGATCGCCGAAGATCGACGCATCATAGGAGAACTGCAGTACCAGGTTGATCGTGAGGTGTCACACTCTGGTGAACGAACGGCGATGGTCGAGAACCTGCGCAACTACCTCGCGCAGATGGAGCAACAGCTCGTGCTCGTACGCGACACTGGCGTTTCAGCAGTCAGGATTTTACATGATGAGATCCACGACCAGCTCCGCAACCGACCAATACCAGCCGAGGCCGCAGACCTTGGCGACGTTCAGTCTCAGATCAATGATCTTCGATCTTATCTAGACCACACTACGGCGACGCTTCGCACCGAAGCACACACCAACTCGTCGAACCTGATCGACATGTTGCAGCGTACTGAGAGAGTCATCACTCAAAGGCTTGATGCGACCAACGCTGTCGTGCAGCCACTCGCTAACCGGATCTCTGACATCGAGCAGCGTTTCCCTGGTGTACAGGGCGCCCTGTCAGAGTTGCGTGTCGGACGAGCCCAGACTGGCCAGCTGGATTCTCCTCCCGCGGTTTACGATTTCGCCCGCCTCGCTGACAGGTTGCAGGAGGTTCAGAAGGCGGCGGACCACACGCAGTTGGAGCTCTCCCAGGTTGTTCATGAAAGAGACACTGAGAAGGTACGTGTAGAGAGTTACCTCGCACGTCTGGAAAGCGAGATGGAGGCACAAAGCGCCCGTCTCCGAGCATGCGAGCATCGACTTGATCGGTATTCACAACGTTCTCGGGATACTGATGAGTATACACGCCAAAAGGTGGGTCAAATACACGAAGACATGACGAGCTGGACGAATCAGCTGATCGACCACACTAACGACACCAACCTCCACCTTCGACCTGCAGCCGACCCGCGCAGGCCGACGGCAGCGTCCGCCGAAGCACCACAAGCTTCCGCAGGACAACAACGACGTACGTCACCAGGAGCAGCCTCCGCGGCAGATTCTGCACAGACACGTCATGTGTCTCCTGTGCGCACAGAACCAACCACCGACGGTGCACCGATACCCTCACAACCATTGTCTGCGGTGTCGGTCCATGCAACGACTCCTATCAAGGAGTCAGACACCGTTCGAGTCCCTGTCTTGCCTAAGATCACGCAGTTGCTGGAGTGGCAGCAAAAAGTACGGAAGAACTTCGGGGCCGCCTCAGGGCGACCATCCAAAGCATACGCCTTCCTATGCGTGGCTGAACAACCCGAATGTACATTCGAGGATTTACAAGACAGTGGAGACTTTGAGAGTATCGATTGCAAACTCGCTACCGCTCTGAGCGACATCTTATCCTCGGACTTACGCTACCAAATCAGGCTCATCGTAAAGAGCACAAAGCAGGACGCATGCTCAAAGGACGCCAGATCTACTGGCATATCCTGCAGTCCTACAAAGTGACAGAAGTTGACGACGACCTGCACGATTCCGAGCGCCTTAAAGAACTGAGGATGAGAGATGACGATTTGCAACGTTTCATTACCGATTGGGACGCCTTACTCTTGGAATGCCGGGAAGTACCCGATCCAAAGATATTGGAATCGCTATTTCGTACACAGATTCGTAGACATGTATGGATGAAACAAGACATGTACGAGTACCAGCGCATGAAGCTGAGCGACCCGAATCGTACCTACGGTTGGCTTCGACAGCGTGTCCTGGACATACTGGAGATTCACCAATTGGAGAAGAATCTAAACAAGTTACGGTACGAACATGAGACACGATCTCAGGTCAACGTGTGCGCTGCATGGAAGAAAGGCAATTGTCGCAACGGTGAACGGTGCAAGGCTTTACATACATATTCCAGGGATTGGAAGAACAACAAATCTTCCAGAACATCAACGGCTGGTGGCAACCCCCGCCGTAGTATGTCCACTCCAGCGAACCATAAGAAGCCAGCATCGAAACCATTCTGCTTCGATTTCGCCAAGCGCAACACATGTACCAGAGGTGATAAGTGTAACTTCCTACGCGTCGCACAGCGCAAAGATTTCGCACAGAACAAGTGCACAAAAGGCGACAAATGCAAATACGCTCATCTTGCATCTGGTGCAAAGACTCCTGAACGAAGCCCGAGTCGACCACGGACCTCCAGTCAGGATAGCCGTGGCCGATCACCATCCCGCGGATCAGGAAGCCAACGGTCTTCACAACGCGGGGGGTTTCGCTGCGCAAGCGACTCACGACATGGACGTGACAACCGACGCCAATACGACCGATCTCGATCGACATCTAGGAGGTCCCAAGACTCTCGCAGTCAATCGAGAAGTCGTTACGACAGATCTTCGAGATCTACCTCCCGAGGACGAGACAATCGTGGCGGCGGGCGCGGCAGTCCACGCGGCCGTGACAGATCATATGGTAGTGACAAAGGACGTGGCAAACGTTATCCGAGCCGCGGATCGTCCCGTGGTTCACCCAACACCAGAGCACGTTCTCCTGCCAACTTTCGACGTTCACGCCGTTCAGACCGCAGTTACGTCATCCGTGACAAGACCCTCATGGCCAACACTAAGGCCACAGCGACATCTACCAAGACACGTCGTCGGATACGCTTCGACGTGCGCAACGTGGATTACTACTTCCATACCATATCTGGCAGAGCCAGACTGGATAAATGGAAAGAGCTGCCGAACGAGGGTGACATCGTCAAAGTACCAGACCCATTACCACAACGATGGTGGGATGAAAGTGCAGATGCCTTACGAGAATGTCAAAAAGAGGCACAACTATGGTACGACGAACTATATGACTACCGACGCAACAAAGAGTCGGTGGCCACACCAACTGCGATCCGAAAGTATGACGACATTGTCAAGCAGTCATCAAAGACTGACCAGACGACAACAACGACAAAGCAAGTCGACCCTCCACGTTCGACTGCAGCATTGACAAGGTCTTGGGTTCTCGACAGTGGTTCTGCTCATCATATTCAGGGAAAACATGAACTTACGCAGACCGAGTCGGATCGCATATCTATTCGCGAAGAGCATATTCTGGAAACCGCCAATGGTGATCGTACCGTCAATGAGCACTGCGACATACGGCTACCCGAGGTTGGCCTGCATAGTTCAGCCCTTGCTTTGCCAGACTGCCCATCATTACTATCAGTTGGGGAATTAATTGAGGTTGATGGCTTTCGACAGCTTTGGGACCCTGAGCTGGGCTACCTGCTTCAGGATCCGGGGGGCCAATGGTATAAGATTCCAGTCAACAATCGAGTGCCAGAGTTACGACTCGACGACTTAACACTGATACCACCACCACGTTTATGCACTTCGTCAGCACCCCGCCGTCGCCAGCGCAAGCGTTCATCCGCCCGCTGTAACGACGCTTGTTGGTGCTGCAAAACTACAAAGCAACCAACCACTGCAGACGAGCTACGGCCCCACATAGGGACCTGCCCCAAGAGACCACATGTCGGAGAGGGAGGAGGAGCACGGACCACCACGGTCGAATAACCTCCCGACACTAGCACAGACGAGCCCAACGTGGACGCAACCACCGACTCGCCTACGTCTCAGACGCAGTGTTCTCCTCCACAATGCGGGGGGCTAGATATAGCTCAAGCAGATAACGACATGCCGACAGAGACGCCTGCACGAACGCATCGCGACAACGATCGAGTTCTCCCCAACAGACAAAAGAAACCGATCGACCCGATGCATTACATGACTCACAGCCCAAAACACCCTGACTGTGAGATCTGTTCTCGTACGATGGCACAGAATGCCCCGTGTAGACGACAGCGCAAACCACATCCACCGGCAGACCCCACCGACGAGGATAACGCCTACGAGGCTTTTGTCCCGAAGAAATTCGGCGAGGCTCTAACTGCCGACCATATCGTACTGGCCAAAGACGATGCCGCGGACAAACATGGCGACACATATGCACTTGTTGTCCTCGACAGATACACCGGCATCTTCATGGCCTACCCAGCGCTACACAAAGACGCAGCTACCACAAAGGCATCCTTTCAACAGTTCATCGCCGCGAACGATGAGGTGAAGCATATCTATACAGACAATTCTGGAGAGCTTCAGAAAGCTCGCCGCCAACTGGGATGGAGACACGACACGAGTACGCCACATCGTCCGCAGACAAATGGATTGATTGAGCGCGTTGTCAAAATTGTCATTCTCGGTGCAAGAGCTGTGTTGCATATGTCTGGTCTGGGACACGAATGGTGGAAAGAGGCCATGCAAGCCTTTTGCTGTGGACACAATTTTGTGCATACATCCACGGGCGTGGCTGCCCTCAGCGAAGAACATGCAGAAAAGACAGCTCATGAAATACGATTTGGCGAAAGCTTTCCTGGGCACTGCATGCCATTCGGTGCTCGGATCTTCTGGAAATGCCTCAACCCCGAGATTAACAACGAGACTGCAAAGTTTAAAGAAAATACTCGGGAAGGGTTATTCATGGGATACCACTTACACTCTGGTGGACGATGGTCAGGTAACTACCTTGTCTTGGACACGGCTACATATGCCAAGAATCCTGACGGTGAACTGTGTCATGTGCACAGAGTCAAAGACATCATCATCCCTGATGGCAAGTTCACCTACCCAGTGAAAGATGGTACTCTACGACATCATAACCCTGAGGCACATGACGAGGTGAAGGCATCTACCTCTCGCCCCTTGGGTGACAAGCCAATGCCCGATCCCCCACTTTCCTACCCTAAAGAATGGGATGACCCATCTATGATGACAACGGAGGACACCGCTGTCAATATCCAAACATCGGCCTCTGAGGTTGCTGCACCAGCGCCGGAGCCAGACTGCTGGGAACAGCGTGGATATTGCGTCATCAGACATATCCGTACTCCAAGAAAGAAACTGTTCATCCCGACGGACGACGTCATGAACATACCTGTACCTGTTGATCAACTCGATGTGACACGAGATTTCAAAACGACTTCTACTTTTGAGGGGGAAAGTAACTTCCGAGGCGTTTGGGATGGTGTAGCGCCAACGACCACAGGGAGTTAAGTGAGCCGTGGACAGGCGCGATTCAGTTCTATGAGCTTCCAAAAATAACGCCAGACGGCAAGATGGTGGTTCGTGGACGCGAGACACGTATGCAGACTACTACACGTCCTGATCACGTTCTTCCCGAGCATTGGAAAACACTTTCCCGTGGACAGCGCAAGAAAGAGATCGAGCACGCCAACGACGTTAAACGAGCTCGTGAGATTCGTGACCGAGCTGCACTAAGAGTGTGGACAAGACAGGACAAACAGGTCAACTATTTCCGTACTACTACATCCGGCGGACCCACCTGGAATACTGTGGAACGACGGATTACATACGACACTGACAACGGCGACGTCATCCGCGACGAAAGCGTCAAAGGTGTGACAAACAAAGAAATACTGTATGCCAAATTACCTGGTGGGCCACGTGACATTACTACGGTGCTGTACTACCGCCAACTACCACAACAGCATGACGGGGAAGACCGCGCGTTGGTACTTGTGGATCGTGAGGGAACCGACTTTGGGACTTTGAACCCGCTTATACGCCAGTTCACCCAGTCGGTAGTAATACCAACTATGCCACGTGAGACCACCTATACGCGGGCACGCAGAGATAAAATACCCGATTCAGCATGGTCACGCCCAGCACTAGTTACCAGAAACCTGAGTAAGAAAGAAGTTGCCGCAGAACCACGTGCACAAGAAGCCCTACGAAAAGAATGCGAGAGATTGGAAAATAAACAAACATGGATGTTGGAGACTGTTGCAGAACAAGCTGATATTGAGTCACAAGCTATCCGCAATGGAACCAAAGTTCATTTCTTCAATATCTTGGAGCTCTCTTCAGTCAAACATGAGGAACTTCCTCCTGATCTACGTAAATTCAAGGGCAGAGTGGTGTTCAGGGCAATACAGGCAAAGATGAAACTGGTTTGGCCGCCATATTCGCCGACGCCGCTTCCAGTGCTTCACATATAGAGGCTTCCAAACTTTGCGATGCTACTGCGTTATTGCCGCAATATGCGGGAGAGCAAAGTGATGCACCTGGAGCCTACAAGCAGGCATTATTATACGGCCACGGACGAATTGATCCAGTTTATACTTGGATTACTATACCTAAATGGCGACAACCGACATCATGGTCAAAATGCAAGAACCCAGTGTGCCGATTACGATTGGCACTATACGGACACCCTCTTGCAGGTGTCTTTTGGGAACGAAAATGCCGTACATGCTTGGAAAGCGTTGGTTTCGAGCCTATTTCAGGATGGGAATGCGTATGGAGACACAACAAACTGGGACTGATACTTTCAGTATATGTGGACGATTTTAAATTGGCCGGCCCAGCTCATAATCTACAGACTGGCTGGGATCATATTCGCAAAAGCGGTATTGACTTGGATCCACCTACTCCATACTCACAATATTGCGGTTGTGGACAACGAGCATATGATGTACCGCAGAGCATCTTCGACAAAAGAATGTCCACAATACGCCCTATGCTACCCGCGCACAATGAGAAATATTACAATACGGCCAAACACGTTCGTGGTATTCGACATGATATGCTTGGTTTTACCGATCAGTGCATTGAGCGATACCTGGAATGCGCCTCCAAGCGCTCAGGGAACAGGGTCACGTCGGAAACGATCCGACTCGCCGAGGGCTTCGCGATCCAAATCGCCAACATCCTCCGGGTCGGTCGCCAGACCTACTAGTGTGCTCAACGCACGGCCACGATCATCCAGTCCAGCAAAATCGGTCGACACGACATCTACCACTACCATACCCGTCACATACCATGACCTACCTGACGCCGAGACCCCTGGCATCGAGGACACCTCCTTCACTGATTCCGACTATTCAGACGAGGGCATCCTTGGCCAGGACGCGGCAAGTGTACTAATGAAGATCCTGTACCTGGCACGTTGCTGTCGTTTCGATCTTTTACATCCAGTATGTATGTTGGCTAGAGAAATTACCAAATGGAATACTACGTGTGACAAACGTCTACATCGGTTGATATGCTACATCAAAACGACGCGTACACATTGCTTACACGGATGGATAGGCGATTCGTCAGACAAGTTATCCATCATGCTCTTTACCGACGCCTCGTTTGCTGATTGCATTACATCATCCAAATCCACTGCCGGTGTTTTTGCTGCGCTTGTTGGACCCAATACGTTCTTTCCAGTCAGCGCTGTATGTAAGAAACAAACGGTTGTTTCACATTCATCTACTGAATATGATATCGTTGCTCTTGATTCCGCATTACGACTGGAAGGATTACCACTACTATCATTCTGGGAAGCCGTGGTGGGAGTTGCCAAAACATGCAAAGAGAAGAATGCATGCCTGAGCCGCCATGGACACGTCGACCCGGCGATGTGTCCCACATTGGCAGCCAAAAAGAAGCGTAAACCAACGCCTCGCAAGGCACCCCCTACACGGGGATCTTCTCCTAGCCGTAGGCAACTACCGCTAAATACGGAATTACCTACGACTCCAACGAGACGTACAATATCCCATGAAGGTACAGTACTACACGTGGATCCAGAACCAGCTCAAGAGATCAGTGCTCCCAAAGTACGTCTTATCGTCCTGGGGGATAACCGGGCCGTGATAAAAAAATGCCCAAAAGGGACGTGCACCAGCACTTCGTCATCTTCATCGTACTCATCGTATCAACCTGGATTGGATATGCGAAACATGCCAACTCGAACATATCGAGCTCACATACGTAGGAACAGAAGAGCAGATCGCAGATATGATGACCAAACATTTCGAGACGAAGAAAGCAGACCTTTGGAAGGATCTCTTAGAACACTCGCTTATCTTTCCCGCTACTCCGATACAATGTCCTCCGATACGAGGGCCTCGGAGGCCCGATGGTTTACCTCATGAAGCGGAACCTCCTAAACTGAATGGATGCCCAGACATATGCAAACTATTACTGACGGAAAAAGAAAGATGGGGCGAGGTAGGATCAGAATGCGGATTTCAGTGTGTTGGGCAAGCTAATCACGAGGGACTATGTGCATGCATGTACCACATTGGCGTACCAGCCGCAGATTTCGCGTCGCGCACACCTCGTTCACGTGCACGTTCCCCGCACGGTAGACATCCCCGCCATCCTACCTCGCCTCCGCGAGATGCAGAGAGAGTTGGGACATTGATTATTCGTTCATGCCGCAGCAATTTTACGACTCGAGCTACAAAGCTTACAGGCATCTTGTTCGCCGCTTGCGAGGCGAATATAAGTGAGATCGGTTCTAACCCCGATCCCCCCATCCACGAGATGGATCAGGCACAGCCGCTCCACCTCGTCGGCTGGCCCATCGCCTACGACACGGAGTACGACCCGAACGCCAGGGACGACGACCGCGTGGGCCTCACGCACCACGCTCAAACGGGCCGTCCTCGTGATCCCGAAGACGGTTACATATGCATGCATCAACGGCGTGCTGATCGAAGCGGAGAGTTCGATCTTCGCGTACCCGACGAATCCTCTATTCGAGAACTTGCCCGCTTCGCGTCCGTCGAGGCAAAGAAATGGGCCAATGCCGAGAGTGGATCCGTCGGCGGCAACGCCAACTACGAGTACAACACGTTCACAGCTACGCCGTGGCTATCATTCATGCGTGCTATGTGTATGATTTCCAGTCTTTTCAACCGTAACCCCTCAGTGCAAGAAAGTGTTCGTGGTTTACATGATCACCTGAACGCGGTGATCCCAGGATCGCACCGCAAGTGTCCACCAGAAAACTTTACGACAATGATACTGAAAACGGAGTGGATGATGATTCACAACGATTGGTCCAAACTTGGCAGTGCAGTACTGGGACAATACACCGAGGACAGCGTTCGGGATACACAAATATACTACAACAGTGGTCTGTGTGCACCATCCGATGTATACAGCAATGGATTGGCAACGCCATGCTATGCTCCTAAAATTGATCGTGCAACGGCCAAGTTACCTACTCGCCCACCTGGCATTGCCAGGACATCGGATACATCTGGACACATCGGCCATACTGTTGAGGAGAATTTGGTCACCAACATGAGAGCACTGTCCGACCTTAACCAAACAAACAAATTTCGCCGCAAGCTTACTACATGGCTGACTGCGCGCGGAGGCTTTGGCAGTATCGGATCAAACTCCAAGACGGTGGCAACACCATCCGACCATCCGAATGGTTGGGTGGCAATATTAGACAATCCAGAAGATACGGAACGTACCTATCGTTGGACACCATACAACGAGGGCAACGACTTCTTCGGCGAAGCCGCTGGCCAGATCGGCTCGAATGACCCCGGTCTTACTCCTGGTAATGATGTTGACCCATTTGAGCTGGACCACGCAAAATACAGTGCTTTCTGTGGTGGTCGCCTGGTTTCTACCCTACTTTCAGATAATGGGTGGCTCTCCCTCATACAAGAGGACTTGGGACTACTATTGCATCATGCGTTTGGGCCATCAGGGCATGCGTATAAATGGACCAATTTATACACTGACTCAACATGGATCATGCAGGCCAAGAACAAGTCCAAGAGTGCAAAACACAAGAAGTACCCTACTTTTGGCATCGACGAGCTCAACGCTGCCCAGAGGAGAATCGACCTCGCCAATGCATCACATACTGCTCTTGTACCGCTATTTATGCCGTGCCTCAACCGCGCGGAATACATGGGCGGCGCTACTCTTGAGCATTTGCCGACCATTATCCGCGACGACATCATGATGTGGGCATTCTCCTTTGGCAATTATAGAGAATGGTTCAGACAGAATGACACGCCGATCGGTCAAGATTGCGTTCGCTTGCCTGAAGCTGGTTATGACGACATCCGCTATGGTATGGAAGAATTACGCAGGCAACGTTTCGAGAAACAAGATAGCCGTACCGATGCTATTCTCAACAACCAGTTTGAGAACACTCTCGAGCAGCGCAATATGATCAGGAAGATCCGCGAAGCCAGAAGCCTCATGTTTCAAAGCGACAGCGCTTCTATCAAGAAGTGGCGCGAGTTAAACGAGACTATCTGGGATTACTGGGCCAACGATCTCCCATCATACGTGAAACAAAGACACTATTGCAGGGGACTTAATGCCATGGTGGTATGGAGCGCGAACGACATTGCATGTGCCAATCACGGACAAAACACCGTGGACATGCGCCGACATCAGAATCGTGCTCCTACGGACGTATACGAGCTCCAAAAGATGGAATGTGAGGGCGGCGTCCCGACGCTCATGCCCGTGCACGTGCTCGTGGACGTGTCACGTTTTGTCGACGTGATGCAGTACTTTCGCTGCCCCGCAGTCATGGGACCTGGAAAAGCAGCGCAATGGGGCGTACATCCGAACTTTGATCATCACACAAGCGACTTGATCAATATCATGCAGCACCGTGGTATCACTGTTCTTCCATCCGACCATTGGGTGGATACGTACGATAGGATCACCCCGCAGGCTTGGCGCGCCAAACAGAACAACCATAACATGGCAATGTTTACAACGCAGTTCTGCGACGCAGTATGCTATCGCAATTTCTGCGCTTTGATACAGTCTCTGCCTTCTCAGCCATATCCACTCAGGCCGCCATTGCTGACTGCTGTCGCAGATGATCAGGCCTACACACAGGCCAAAGAAATCATGGCAGCCCTCGATTTCAGAGAAAAGATGACAAACGAATGGAAAAGAGACCTCAGCCTCACGACGTTGATGACACAGACGGCAAACGAGATGGCTCATTGCGCGTGGATGGCATCATGTGCCGATGGTACATTGCCGGCATCACTGCCTGCCGAAGCAGGCGACACAACTGAGCCTACTCCTGGAATGTCGACACGTACGCCAGCACCTGATCCTGGTGATCCTGAGAAAACCCTTCCTGATAATGATCCATGGGTTATTGCATACAACGACTTATTCCAGTACCTCATGCTGTTGATCAAAGACTACCCTGGGGCTTGGGCATCTTGGCATTCCTTTGAGAAAATGGAGCTCCTACATCCCAAGATCGTCAAAACTGTTGAAGATGCACATGCAGTTACTTGGGTTGTATTCGAGCAATTCTTACATCAGATCAACGATTTGGATGGAGATGATAATGCGACCAAAGCAAGAATCATTGCAGAAGATAACAGGTTTACTTCTCACTGCATCGGCCCTGCTGCCGCGAACGAGAAGAACATCGAAGCATGCAAAACATTCTTCAAACAGAATGCATTGGATCGAGTTGCATTGGGTCATGACCCTGATGTTCCTACAGCCGTATGGAAGGCAGCAGCTGATACAGCACAGCCAGCCCCACCAGGCCCATTGCCTGATCCACTGCAACCTGGACCGCAATCGATAAAAGTGTCGCAACCATCGACTCCCGAACCCAAAGCAGAACAGCAGCCAGCAGATCAGCTCCCCAAGGCTGAGGCGGTACCGATTCCTGACGACGGCACTGACCTTGAAGCCGTAGAGCTGGAGGCAACTCCTGCCGAGGAGGACCCTTCTCCACATGAAATGAATATATTATCATGACAGCACAGCTGTGAGCGTTCCATGCACGAGGACATCAGCAAGATCGGGATATTCGATAACGCATGCACTATTCGAGAGTGGAAGCTGCAAGCAGGCATCAAAGATGACCATCCGTACGTGTGCCCAATGTTGCGGGGCACACGCGCGACCAATGGATTTGCCTGCCTGGATGATCAGGACTGGTTTGATCAATTGTTGCACGATGATAGTGTGATCGCTCATGCGCCTGATATCGCACAGTCTGGTTGCTTCCCAGAGTGGAAATGGATATCATTACCACATTATGACGATGTACGTTATGGTCCCGAGCTAATTGAGGAAGAATGGCTGGGAGCAATCAAATGGATGAGCAAAGACATAACGACTATGTTACGCCATGAGGTTCACTACAAAAAGTTTTGGATCAATCAATTTCATGACAGACGTATCAACATCTGGGAGAAAGCAACAAATAATGAGTGGAAGATCCCAAGCAATTGGAAATCCTTTAAAGAGATGGTCGAATGGAAACTCAGAGATCGCAAAGACAGACACAATGGACCATCCATGGATGCGGCAGTGGCACACTTTAAGAAAGATGGTGAAAATGATGGATATGCCGATTGGAACGACTACTACCCGATATTCATCATTCGTGCGTTCCAGAAGCATATTGATTCGCAGAAAAACAGAATCGAGATATATGCCAAGCCGATCCCTGAGGGAGGTTTCCCCAGTTCTTTCGACTGGAACAGCGTCATCGCTATTCGGTGCGTTGGTGGTCACAGTTGTGTCAATCCATCTTCCAAGCCATGGAATATGGGATGGGAGAGCCTACAATGGACAGATGTCACATATCTCCATCACGGCACAGCATCCCGCGCTTGGCGCAACATATTGAAGACAGGGATCATTCCAGGATACATCGATCCATCTTCTCAGAGAGACAAGCATCATAAACCATCACAGCGCTCTGAGGCATTCTTTAGTTCCAGCGCATATTTAGACAATGTGCAGAAGAATCCACATACTTCAGTGGAATCATACAAGTTCAATCACTGCAAGAACGAGGTCGAATTGGTGATCAACATGGAGATCGCCACAAAAACAGGTTGCAGGTTTTGGCTGGGTGCTCAGGGCGCTATCATGACAGAGGACGCGGTACCCGCCGCGGCAATTATCGCAATTCGCCGCCTCAAACCACACCACATGACTGGCCAGCAGTTATGGCCAGACGGCGACCCATGGGACTACCCGCCATTGGCAGCAAGACCGCCATTGAGCAAGTACGAGATTTGCGCCTACCTTCCTGGAGAGCTCATCGACGACCCTCCTGGGATTGCACCTGTCGACCCCGACCAGAACATGGAGCCGCCAAGGACAACGTCAGCATCAGCAACTTCGGTCCAGCTGGGGGAAACCCCTGCTAGCCGTACATCTGCAGACGACGCCTTGGATGAACAAATAGTCCGCGCTATGATTCGGGAGACCAATCACAAAGCAGATGATAAAGAATGGTTAATTGCCTTGTCATACTGTCGCGAAGCTCTTCGACCGATCACATCAAAGATTACGCAAAAAGACTGGGACCGTCGCCCTGCATTTAATGATGTTCGAATGGGAGACTTCATTGTCGTCAAGAATTGGGGTTCTATCAAATGCTTTCATTGCGACAATCACTGGCCCAAGGGCAATCACAATACCAAAATTGCCTTGGCCAAGGGACACATATATGGTCCAATCATCTATTTCGGCATCTTCGATAAGTTCTTCGCGGTACAAGTACCTATTCTCAACTACGGTCTACGATGGGTAAACATATGGTACAATGACAAAAGCATGCCCCTCAAGGGCGTTGTCTTTGCATTGCCGATTCGTGTCGGAGAACATGCCATTGACCCAACATATATGGAGACCGTCCTGAAAGGCCCAACATCATGCAGCGACAAGATACTCCAGCACAAGAACGATGGCAGTTTACTATACCTTGGTATGTCGAGCATTTATAGACCACGTATCCCGCGCACACCGACCAGACGGCCCGCTCCTCGGACACCCGACCCTGACGAGCTGGTGGCCACACCTGCCGAGGACAACGCTCACACGGGCGACAAACCTCGACAGCCTGCAGGATCATCGACTGATCCTTTGGTCACTGTGATCGTGGACATATCGAACATATCGCTCACCGCTGACGAGAAAGCAGCGAACGACAACATGAGAGCAGACCTCTCAGCAGACATTCAAGCAGATGAGCAGATCGAGGCGAGCATACTCGACAACATCATTGACCCGCCATCGGATTTCCTTAACCATCCAGATTGCGACCCCGACGAGGATTCAAGATGGATTGAACAGTCAGATGACTGCCGCATATATTGTTGGACGTCGGAGTTGTTGGTGGATTTGCCTATGATAAAGATGAAACAGATCATCGGGATACACAGTGGCGCGGACAGAATTGTAATGGACAAAACACAATCGCATTTACAATTTGAGATTCGATTTGGATCGAAAGCATGGAATGCAGAGTCATACCAATTGAATTACGATCTTACCCACAAATGGGCACGTGACTTACCAAATTGCAGTGCAGATCATTTCTTCAAAATGTTGGTACATTACCTCGACCCAGAGACTATCGAGGAGTCGACCACCGGCATCTTTCAATGGATCTCCAAAGTATACCAGAATATCTTGAAAGATAGTATTGCGGAGCTTCCAGATTTCACCAAAGATGCCATCCATGAGAAACATCCTGCACTTCAGGCGTTGCGTGACCTATTCAAGAATTGTACCGAGACATACGGTAACCCAGACTTTCCTTCATGGGAAGAGCTGGTGGAAACACCTGCCGCGCCTCGTGAGCAAGGCGCGGAGCAGGATATTCCCCAGGACCCAGGCAGCGTTGCATCCGCAGCTCCTGATCAGGAAACCATGGTACGTATCATAGCCGAGCAGACGGGACTCAAGCGCGAGGAGGGCGACAACGAGTCCGCCTTGCAGGAAAACGCCCGCCATCTTCGTACAGAAAACGTATGCCATGGTGGTGCCGAGGATACGGACAACACCAAGACAGAGTACAAAGGACTGCCAGGGGAAAGATTGTCTAGGATCGAGATCGAGGGTTTAAGTAGATCAATCGCTTCCCGAACGAACACCGAGATCAATCGTGGGGCCATCAATCAGATCGGCCAGAGCCTCGCTCGCGGTCAGGACACTCGCTGGGGATCCCGTGATTTTCTCACGACGGAAGGGGCCCCAGAGACGATCTTGCATTCCATACCGCTCTGTCAGAATTGCGGTCGAGATCTGTCCCTTGGGATCGTCACAGGTGACGGCACACTTTGTGACATCTGTTGGCAGTATACCGTGGCCGTAGGCGCCACGGGTAAGAGCACCGCCGTACAGAGCGATCTCGCGTACCTCCAGGAGCTGACGAACTGGATCAAGATGACGCTCTCCGAGGACCAGATCGCGAGATACATGAAGGACGGAGCGCGCGTCATTATGACGGGTGCGCGATCGCACGCAGGCAATGAGAACGATCAGTTGCGGAGATTGGCTAATGCGTCCAGAAAGAGGTATCAGAAGTGGGTCGAATCAGGTAGCCCTGCTGCACGCGAGTGCAGACTGATGGGCGAAGCCGATGACGACAGACCTCTGTATTACCCATTCGCCAATCTCGTACAACGCTTTCTCAACGACCTCAAGTTCCACCACCAAATGACAGGTGCCCGCGTGAACATCGGCAAGAAGCCCTGGACCGTGGAGGACATGCGTGATGCGTGGGGCATCCTCGTCGTCAGTATTAGGACAGGACAGGCTGGTCGGAGGAAATGGTGGCTGAACGAGGGCCGCCTCGACAGGCAGACGCGGCAGGCTCGCGGACTGGTCGCGGTTTCTCCCCCTAGAAGGGACGGCGCCCGTGAACAGTTCACTCAGCGAAAGCTTGCCGCGATTGCCAATGAGTTGTTAGGCTCCCTCGATCCGTCACATACCGACCAAAGGGGGGTTGATACAGGGATGAGAACCGGTCCCGATACACCATCCCATCAGTCCGATGATGCCATGGAGCCGCGCCATCCGCGGCCGCCGCCGCGCCCTGCTCCTGGCGATGCTGCTGCGTCCAGCGCCTCAGGCGCGACGGACTACACGCCCGCGGGGCCACGTGCCAAGAGAGCGCGTACATCAGATTACGCCGCCGACTGGCGCGACGACCTCGAGGACAGCTACTGGGGTCTCAGGTACTGGAGTTACTACATCAACTGTTGGATCTACATCGCGATCAACAACGATGAGTACGTATACATCCAGGACATCACGTACAATGATTGGTTTCGCAACTGGATCCCGAGAACGGCTTGGGAAACATTCGCGACGAGCTACGTGACATACAACGGCCAGAGGATGTGGGACCGCAGGTTCTACAAGAACGGCAACGCGTAGTGAGTCGGCCGCAAGGCCCATCGCTCAAAGGCACGAACTTCAATATAACCAAAGTTCGCCTTGAGCGGTGGCCATTACATACTTTTAGGCCACTTCGTTATACAACACAAGTGGCCACGCACACAAATACCTTTTGCGATGACCGAGACAGCCTCCTAAGGAGCAGCGCCAACGGGAGTCGCCAAACAAGAATTTATACACATGAGTTTTCGTGTTCATCAACGCGACATTCCGTCTGGCCAGACATTTGTTTTTACGCAAAGTTGTGTTTCATTGCAAGATCGTGTTTGTCAACACGATCTTAGCATGCATATTTTAACCGTTTAAACCTGATTGCGTCGAGAATAATCTGATAGCTGGTGGCAACACCTGCCTCGCAACAGCGAGGCAGTTTGCATGTTGCTTTAACGCTCAGATCTTCTTTCTCCGCCCACCCTTGTCTCATTATTCTCCGCCCTCGAGTGCCGAAGCGTTTTGGGGGGCGCGCCGAGGGGGCGCCAAAGTGTGCCTGGCGAAGAAAGGGGGGCCCAGGGTGTTCCTTCTAACTTCACTTTGCAGCTGTGGCTTCGCTGATTTTAAGCCCAGCTGCCTCCTGACTTAAGGACTAAAGGAGTTCAAGGGTTACGGATTCCCTTCCTTTGTTCCCGAGTCCTGCCTTCGCGGGCGGGATTCGGGACGGGGGGTGTGAATGGAACCCGTGTAATACCCTCATATATACTCCTTATCCTTACCTCTCCTGCGCCTGGCCGTTTGGGCTCAGGTATTGAGATAGATCGATCAGACCTTGATCGTGCGGGAGGGAAAGATATCCATCTATCCCTCCTTCTCTCTACCAACGGATCAGGGGTTCTGTACCCTTGTACTTCAATCCCATACACAGCCGACACCCAGGGGGGGGGGGGCTCTCGAAGGAAGGTTGGCGATATCCGACAGGATGTGGGCCACACTTTTGCCTTCCGCTGCGCGGGCGGGCCTTCCAGGGAGGCCTGGCGGGAGGGGCCCGGGGGGGCCTGGCAAGAAGGCCGCCCCTGCCAGCTTAGGTGATGGCCGAGTTTGCCGACAGCAGCGCTGGCTGGGGTACCGACGGCTTCGCCGACAGCCGCTCCAATCGTGGCGCCGACCGCCGTCCTGACGGCTTCGCCGACAGGCGTGCCAGCAGTGGCGCCGACAGTGGCACCGACGGCATTGCCGGCTGCGGGACTGACGGCAGCGCTGACTCTGGCGCTGGCGGCACCGACAATTGCGTCGACAAGTGTGTGTGTGTGGTCAGCTACGCTGAATGCGGCGCCGACAGCCGCGCCGCCGCCCAGGAGGTGGACGAGCCCGCCGCGGAGGACTGGGCCGAAGGTGCCGCCCCCGCCTGCCGCCATGCCGACCGCTACGCCGAGTGCGGCTCCAGCAGGCGTGCCGACTGCGGCGCCGACAGCCGCGCCGCCGCCCAGGAGGTGGACGAGCCCGCCGCGGGGGACTGGGCCCAGGAGGCCGCCCCCGCCAGCCGCCACGCCGACTGATACGCGGACTGCGGCCGCGCCTGCGCCGTCAGCCGCGCCGCCGTCCAGGAGATTGTCGAGCCCGCCGCGGGGGACAGGGGCCAGAATGCCGAGCCCGCCAGCCGCTTCGCCGACCGCCACGTCGACTGCGGCTCCAGCAGGCGTGCCGACTGCGGCGCCGACGGCCGCGCCGGTGCCCGGGAGGTGGACGAGCCCGCCGCGGGGGGAAAGGGCCCAGGAGAGGCCGACCCGCCAGCTGCTTCGCAGACCGCTACGTCGACTGTGGCGCCGTCAGGCGTGCCGACTGCGGCGTCGACGGGTGCGCCGACAGCTGCGCCGACCCGCTCGCCGACAGCGGCGCGGACCGCGTCGGTCGGCGTGGCGACGCCAACGTCGATGGGGAGACTGGTTACCAGTACCAGCAGCGGACGGTGCGCGTGCGCATCCGAGATCGAGGCCAGGACTGGCGGCAGAAGTCCCAGGGAGGCGAGGGCCAGCAGGGCCTCTGGCCGGGGAAATTCCCAGACAATGGAGGCCATGAGTGGCAGCTAACTTGCGGGCAGCATTTCTTTACTTCTTCCTTCTCCAAGGTCTGTCGCAAGTTTACCAGGTTGTTTCACGCAAGTGTTTTTGACAGAACAGCTGTGACACATGAAAATAGCGAGGGTATCCTGCCATGTTGCTAGTCACCTTTTGCGCTGTTCTGTCGATTCCGCCATGCGTGATGCCTAATTTAGTCTTTGTCGCTCGCGAGCTGTGCTCTGTGCGCTGCGCGCACTAACTAGTCATACCTTTAATCTGCCCTGTACCCACCTCAACACGAGTCTTGTCCGTTCGCCGTCATCACCTGCGTGCTACTACTTTTGCGCTGTCGATTTAGCTACAGTTGCTGCTGGTGTTTGGCTCGGGGTTAAAACCGCCTGACGGCGGTGCAGGACGGGATCGCTTACCCTTCCGCTCCATTGCAGAGATCCTTTCTCATTCCCATCACTCTGTTAAATTTGACGGAAATGGGGGAGGGAGGGAGGAGGAGGAGGAACCAGAGTAAACCCATGATGCGTTGGGGGTGCTGCAATACTTCCGCCCGCCGCTGCAAGTATCATTTTTTGTTTCTGACGCGACGCGCCTACAAGTATTATTTTTTTGGCTCTGACGCGACGCGCCTCCCTGGAAAACGATCGCTCCACGCGCTATAGTTCCTCAGTTGGTCTTTATCATGGTGGCGTGATGGCTGTAGCTTGTTCCGCAAAACTTGCACCTTGGTGGCTCACTCCGCGTCGCTTGCGCCGCGCGGCTCGTCCCGCAGAGCTCGCACCACGTAGCTTGCACCACCGAGCTCGCACCAGACAGCTCGCATCACAAAGCTTTGAACAACATAGCTTGCACCACACACCGTGCACCACATAGCCCGTACCAAATGGCTTGCACCACAAAGCTTGCACCACGTAGTTTGTACCGCATAGCTGGCGCCACCTATTCTGAACTACGTAGCTTTCACCTCACAGTTTGCATCACAGAGCTTGTATCACATATATTGCACATCGCAGCTTGTAACACATAGCTTGCTCCACGTAGTTTGTACCGCATAGCTTGCACCACTTTGTTTGAGCGACGTAGCTTCCACTTCATAGTTTGCATAGCATAGCTTGTACCAAAGAGCTTGCACATCACAGCTTGCACCACACAGCTTGCACCACATACATTGCTCTAGACAGCTCGCACTACACGGCTTGCACTACATAGGTTTCACCACACAGCTGGCACCACACAGCTTTCACCAGGATGCTCGGACCACACGGCTTGCACCACATAACTTGCTCCAACGCTTGCACCACGTATCTTGCACCAGAAAAGCCTTCATCACATAGCTTGCCTCACATAGCTTGGACCACATAGGCGCATAGTTTCCACCTTGCACCACATACATTGCACCACACAGATTGAGCCACACATACTGTACCACATAACTTGTGAGGAGAGTGGGGATTGGGGAAGAAGAGGAGGCCGAAGGAAGGGAGGAGGAATCCCCACCGTGCTTTGTCCGCCCCGTTGGGCGCCCCCCGCGCCGCAGCCGCACAGGACGACCCCACGCATGAGTACGTCCGTGAGTGGACCGGGGCGGCCCTTGCCGACGTCGTCGTACAAAATGCTGAGGAGAGGAGGAGGGGGAAGGAGGGGGGTGGGAGGAGGGTGGAGGGAGGAGGAAGAAAGAGGAGGAGGAGGAGGAGGAGATGGAGGAGGAGGAGCAGGAGGAGAGGAGAAGGAGGAGGAGGAGAGGAGGAGGATGAGGATGAGGAGGAGGAGGTTGCGGAGCAGGAGGAACATAATATGGAGGTATAGGAGGAGTGGTCGGACGAGGAGAAGGAGGAGGAGGGAGGAGGAGGAGGAGGAGGAGGAGGAGGAGGAGGAGGGGGAGGAGGAGGAGGAGGAGGAGGAGAAGCGAGGAGTGGAGGGAGGGAGGGAGGAAGGGAGGAGGAGGAGGAGCAGGAGGAATATCAGAGACCATCTACGATGTATCAGCGCTGCTGCAGTACAACCTTCCTTCCCAAGCTCCCTCCTCACAGGTCCCAGGCAACCGTTCCTGCTCACCGCAAGGAGCGCCCCCTCGAAATACCATCACCCTGTTGGCCCGCCGTTCGGGCAAGGGCCTCGTGTTAAAAGGAACTGCTTTGCATCTTTGTACCAAACTATTTGGAATCCGACTCTGTTGGGCCATACATGTCAACGAGGTGTCCGTTGATAACCCCATGTTGGAAAAAGAGCTGCCCCAGCATTGTAACTGTGGCTCCAACTCACAGTTCGGGCAATTCATGCTGAAGATCCCTCCAACGGAAACCACATTTTGGAAAAGAGAAGATCCTGCCTCCATCTGTAGCATTGATGCAAGCATGTCAGACGGACGAGAACTTTGCTAGGGTGAGAGCTTGATTTAGAAACGGATTCCCTGCTATTTATGTAACTGTTGGAATGTTGCAGCATCGGAACCATTTGTTGTATGGAAGTATTGGGTGGAGCGTCCTGCCCTGGTTTCGGATACATCTTGTGGCGCGACAGGGGGAATTGTTAAACAAGAGAAGGAATCGATGAGGAGGGGGAGAGAGGAAGAGGAGGAGGAAGAGGAGGCGGAGGAGGACCAAAGTGTGAATCCAGGATGCGTCACCGATATTGTAGCACACCCTTCTGTCCCAAGTTCTTTCCTCATGAGTCCCCACGAGCACCCTTTTCCACCGCGGGAAAGGCTCCCTGTGCCAGACGAACGCCCTGTGGGTCTGACATTCAGACGAGATGCCGCTTCGTACAGGATCCACCATCCATCATCCATCCTTTTAGCTACGTGTGAGAAATGCAGAGGGGTACAGCCATTAAATTTTAGGGAGCGCTCAGCGATAGCTCCTATTCGAACAGGATGTTCCCTCCATCCGTGTAAATGTAGGGGGCCTCACAATCTGAAGCCTCATTTGGAAAACAAAGGCCGTGCTTCCATGTAACCGCTGGGACGTTTCAAGACGAGTGTCCGCGGCGCCACCGCGAGAACCCAATTTGAAGACACGCATCTCGTTCTATCTTTCTACATGTTGGAGGTTTTCACGACAAGTGTGCGCGACGCTAAGACGAATACAATATGTTGGAAATGTTTGACCTTCCATCCTCATAGCTGTCGGAAGCTTTCAAGATGAATGTGCGCGGCGCTAGGGTGAGAGCCGCGTTTTGCCAACGACGGGTCCTCCATTCTTGTGTGTAGCTGGAGTTTGTTAGCTTCGGAATAAACATTCGAAGGGCGTTCCAAGTCAACGATGATGTAGTGCACCATCCAGTTCCAAAGGCCTTCCTAATCAGTCCGTGAGCACATTCTTGTACACTACGGAAAGCACCAGCTCCTCTTCCTCCTCCTCCTCCTCCTCCTCCTCCTCCTCTTCCATCTCTCTTCCATCCTTCCTCCTCCTCTTCCATCTCGTCCTTTGATGACGCTGTACTTCCTACCCACTCAGATCGGAGAAGTCGCCGCTGTTTGGCCCGGCCGTCGGCGCACATCTACTTATTGTATGAAGAGTAATATCCCCGCAATAGACATTTTATTGCAGCCATACTTTCCCACGTACAGCTTCCAAGCCCCGCAATTCTAGTTGGTAGCGGAGGTTGGATGCGTGTGAGCATTTCGCACCACCCGAAGGGAACATCGCAAGTCAATGTGCAAGTTTCATCGACTCCGGCTTCGATCAAAGTTGACAACGACATCATCATGGTTGCCCCGCATTTCGTCATGGCGTTCGTCCCTGCGCAGGTCCGAGTGTCAAGGCGCCTGCGCAGCCATCGTCGTGGTGAGGTCTTATCGGGGAGGATCTCCATCTTGACGTTCTGGGGCAACATCCTCATGTTTTTTGCGGCCGTCTTGTTCTGGCTCGCAGGCGCGAAGCCTGGTGGGGCCGGCCCACTAGGCGGCGGCGGCGGCCGCGGTGCAATCGCATCGCGCCAGCTGCCCGCATGGTCACCCGATCGCGAGTCCGTGTATCTTTTTCGCCACTGGGTATGCGACTCGCTCGCCTGGGGCGTGCTTGCTGCATTCATGGGCAGCGCACAAATTCATTGCCGTCATTCTCAACCTCGGTGGTGCCGCTCGCGAGCTCACGCGCTCCATGGGCTTCTCGGAGATGGCGGAGGGAGGCGTGGTCAACGGCTGGCCAGATGACGCCGTGACCTACCTTATCGCGAATCTCGCCATACAGTTTGGCCCACTAGGCGAGGAGCCGCGCCTCCGAGCAAGCCGCAGCGCAACGAATCCGCCGACGGGCTGTTCTCGTTCTCTCGCGCTGCGATTTCGAGCCACGCATGGCGGTGGAGCTGCGATGTCGTGGGAAGGCTATAACTGGCTGCCCCTTCCGAGCGGTCGGTGTCGCAGCAAGCTAATTCGTGACGCTGCCCCAGCCATGCGGCAACCGATGCTCAGCCACAGGCCGAGTTCAGCAGTCTCACGACAATGCCCAGGCGCGTGGGTCACATCGTGGAGCATGTGCCAAACGACATCGCCAGCGCCCTTCGCGCGCCGCCATATTTCGGAGGGTTCGCGGACATGACCAAAGGCAATAGTAACGATGCACGTGGCCCCTGGCGCATTCAAGTTCTCGACCTCTGGACTGCCCGCAACGCCGAGCTTCCCGGGGCAGGAAGTGCCCTGGCGCTTGCTGCCGGCCCGTCGCAGAGCGCCGCGCCGCCGCGGGCAGCGCCCCCCGCCGCCGCGCGGGCGCCCGCGCACGGGGCCGACTGCGACAGCGGGGCGTCCTCTGATGCGAGCTCGGGCCCAGGCGGAGAGGTCAATTGCCAAGCACCCGAGCTCCACGGTCTTAGCCCCGCCCAGATAAATGCTCAGCTGTTCTGGCAACCGAAGACTGCCAATCGACAGTGGCGTAGACGCATGCGACGTCCCACTCGTGAGGCACGTAGCTCCGAGAAGAACGACAGCGCCCTCTCCAGGGATGGCAAAGACAATGGCGAGGGTTCTCAGAAGTACGCATTCCTTATGGAGCTGTCGGGTACCCCAGTAGATCAGGCTTTCTTCGGCGGGCAAGGACAGAGTAAAGGCAGGCGCTCGTCGAAGCAAAGCAAAGGCAGACGCCGCGATCCGCGGGGCTATGGCGGGGCCGTCAGGGCGCGTGGCATCTGTGGGGGCGAGTACAATTTTCTCTCTCGCTGAGAGCCCGCGCGGCGCCGCGTCGTCGCCGCAGGGCAACGGCGGCGGCGGCCAGTTCGGAGGTCGCGCAGACTCCGGGCTCATAGACGGCGCCCCGGACTCTGGCCCTCCTACCGGGATCTCGGGGGTTGCCCTCGTGGTCACTGAGGGCCCAGCTGGTCCGCAGCCAAGCCGCAGTGCTGCGCCAGTGCGGCCATCCGCCGACGGCTCCTGGCAGATGCCGGGATCAGTCCACGGCTCGTGGTCAGCAGCCCCGCTTGCCGCGGCCCAGAGCCACGCGTGCGCCGACGCGCGAGTTGTCCTACCGCCGACGCAGACGTTCAACGTGGCAACGCCAACGGTAGGACCGCCCCGACTTCCAGTGTCGCCGCCGCTTCCCGGGGAGGCCACCGCCGCCGCGGAGCCGACGGCAGCTGCCGACGGCGCGTCGCGGAGGAAGGCCGCTCTTTGGGCCCCCTGCGAGATGAACCTCATCGGTCAACAGTGCAGTGCAGATGCTACCATCTTTCCGATCGGCCAACTCGCGATTCCTGATGATCAGCGCATCACCATTGCTCGCATAAGTGCTTTCGGCCAACTCGCGAGCCTGCGACGTGCTCAGCTGCCCTACCCTACAGACGACGCCGCGGATGTGAACGTGTGGCTGAAGTGCCGGCCGTGACCACCAGGGCCAACGTCGTGCGCGACCTGGCTCATGAGATCTCCATCCGGCTGTCTTCCGCGACCAGATTGGAGGCCGACCGCGACGCGGCGTGTTCACCGCTGTGAGCGTGTCCAACAGGTGATCGGCATGGCCATGGCTGTTGTCCCGACCGTCGCGCCACCGCCGCTGCCATCGGATCTACGCGCAGGGTCAGAACTCACTGGAGCTGAAATCGACACCGATGAGATGTGCGGCATCTGTTTGGACCCCATACATCAACTTTGATCTTACTGTTATCTCGCAGTGTGGCCATCGCCTCCATTGGAGCTGCGCCGACGCCCGAGCCGCCACTTGCTGCGACGACGCCCAGATGCGATCAGTAGAAGAAGCGCCCCGTGGCGACCGGGCCCGAACGCCATTCTCACCATGTCCAACGTGTTGGTAACGTCTCTGGTAGTGCTCGAGGTCACGCGCATCCAGATCGACGCCGCGCCAGTTGAACCGCCCGATGAGGACGTGCCCTCCAGCGCCAGCGGTTTCTTGATCACACCACGAGACGCGCCGATCGGCGAGGTCATCTTCGGCGCTCCTGCACCCGCCTAGGGGGCAGCCGTCTCCGTGCGGCGCTCCACAAGGTGGTGAGGCCGATTTGCTACCCTGGTGGCCAGCCGCGGACCCGGCAAACGCGCGCGCTACTCAGGTGTATCAACGGGCCCAAGAGTACACCCATCATGTGAGCACCCCCGATGCCGTCACGGATAAACAGGGCGATGCTATTATCCACAGCTTCACAGCACTTGTTGTCGGAGGATCGGGCCGAGACCTGCGGACCGGACCGATGCGCGGGGTCCATGCGCGCGATCTTGGACATGGGCCAACGCGAGCTGATCTTGCCCGGCGGCGGCGACTTCCAGATCCAATGGCCCGCGGGGGTCGCTCGCATCCCGCTGCAGAAGGCTCCGAGCGGACACCGTGATGGCCATCGACGATTTCGAGGGTTGTGCAAGCCGCGGGCGGCGCGCCCGCCTGCGCCGACGAGACGGAGACGGAGACGGAGGGCGCGACGCAGGCCGCTGCCCCTTCCTGCCAGGCAGCGGTCGAACCTCGGCTCGCATGCAGTTGCGGCCCCCACGCGGGGCACCCTGGCTCTCCTAACCGGGGGGCCAACGTCGTGTCCCAACCGCGCTCTAGTGATAGAGCTCGCGCCGACATGCGCTGGAGCTATTGAGCAGCGCGGGCGGCAGATGCGAGCGCTCCATCCTACCAGCGCCATCTTTCCCCACTTCTCCGTTCGCCTCAGTGAGGTCGCCCGACGCGAATATCAACTGGTCTGGACTATGATGCCGTTGAGCCATCTTTTTTCCAAGGGAAAAGTACAATCGCGCCGGGGATCTTCTACATGAGCTATTACTAACGCGCCAGAGACACGACGCACCCTGTGTCGCAGTAGACTTGGCGATCGAGCTTAATCGCACTATCGAAGTGGTCGCGATGCGAACCCAGCAGCTGGCATGGAGCCATTCACTAGTAGGCTCTGCCGACTCGGGCTCGCGCCAGAATCCGACAACAAGTCGCCTGCCACGACGGCTTTCCATATAGTCGCGACGATGGAACAGGGTGCCAGCTTGTTTTGCACATCTCCGAAAGACTTGGTGCACCGAGCGTCCCAGCATCGGGCGACGGAGCGTCCTCCTGGCGAGGGGCTCCTGAGTGATCTCCCAGGCAAAGTGGATCAAAGCAGAGGTAATGTTCCAATTCCGCGTGCGATTGGTGATGCACTTTGGTCTGGCCCAAGCAGGGTCTTCTGCTCGGGCAGAGTCAAAGACTGCGGGGTCCACGAACGCATCGACTGCTCTGCTTGGCCAGGAGGCCTCGGCAGCTCCGTCGAGTGCCGGGCGCGTTCCGCCCCGAACTGCCTCTCTGCCCAGCAATCCCGATTCAAATAGGAAACGTGGCAATGATATGCAAGGAACTATGATATTTAACAAGAGGACCTGCGATCAACATATGCATGATGCGACCAAGTTCGGCACAGCACGTGCACTTAAATTTGTTGACCCAGACGAAGCCGTCAACGCTACGACGAAAGAAATTTATTGAATGTCCGACCTCATGGAGAGCACCGTAACTCGAGGTAACGTGTTGCTCCAGGAGGCCCTCTTCGCACCGCTCAATACCTCTTGCTCGCTGGCAGCTGCGAGGACAACCTGCGTCGGCCCTCGACGCGAGCCAGGTGGTCTCGTTGTCGACGCCTCGAGCTGGAGAAAGCGATCCACTGCGCCTGAGGTCTTGCCATGCGAATGGGCAGGCGTAACGTCTTCCCTTGTCAGCCATGTGCCCCCGTCGTTTGCCTTTCCCCCCGAGGAGGCAGAACGCGCGAAGGCGCGCGAGAAACAAGGCCACGTGCCAGCCAAACGCCCCAGCAAGGTAGAAGACGTCTTCGACGACATCGGAGACGAGCTCTCTGGCGTGGGCATGGAGGAGCAGCTCAAACGACTGTTCCAGGACGCAGCCATTGAACGCGCCAGCGAGCTCCCAGTCGGTGAGCATCTGGCGGGAGCATGCGCAGCAGGGACCATCGTTGGTCATCGTGCCGCGTTCCCAGTGTGCTCGTTCCAGGCCACAGACGTCGCGCATGCCCCGGCAACGATCCGTGCCGCGGGACTCGGCGCAGACATGTGCGAGCTGCGCGGCGGTGAAGCCCGCGCCTCGCAGATCGCCATTCGACGACAATTCGCAGCAGACAACTTCGACCTGGTTGCTGGTTGTGATTTGGGCGACCCTACAATCCAGCGGCGCGTCCAACAGCACCTCAAGTCCAACAAAGTACGATTGGTGGTTATGGCGCCGTCTTGCCACAGTACTGGGCCGCCTAGTGGCCTCAACTGCCGTGTCAATCGTGAGACCTGGTGGGCGCGCGACACAGGATGCGCCGCGCGTCTCCTTCGGCGGACAAGTTGCGTTGGTGCAGATACACAGCGGACGATGCTCCGTGGTCGAAGAACCGAGCTCTACTTGGCGCAGTGCAGCACTGCCGTGGGAACAAGTGGCTACGCGTCCCCATGTGGATGCGGTTGTGCTCGACAAGTGCTGTCTGGGAGCCAGAAGACCACGTGGTCTCCCAGCTGAGAAGCCGTGCGTGGCGATCGCCGACTCGCCGAGCCGGCTCGCGTCCTGCAGCCTGCAGGAACGTGAGGTGCAGCGGTCGCCGCGACCGCGATGTCAATTGGGGTCGCAGCCAATGAGCCAAGACGCGCCAGGTCTGGCCGTGGCGCTTAGCTGAGCGCGTGGTGCACGGCGTTGTCACCTTCAAAGCCGCGGTGGATGGCCCCCTCGCGCTGATGGCGGAGCTCTGCCCGGCTGCAGGGGCCCACGTCAGCCCAGAGGCCCTCCGGGAGTTTGAACGCTTGGAAGAAAACGACGAACCGCGTGCTCCAGCGCCGGCGCCGGCGGCCTACACCAACAGGCAAGCCCCGTGCCCGACCGAAGGCGGCTGGAGGCCCCAAGCGAGCCGCGGGCACGCAAGTGGCTGCCGTCTCACCTGCTGCCAGGCAGGCAGCGAACGGACCAAGCGCTAAACGGTGTCCGTCATGTCCCGGCTGCCGCGGCAATCGCAGCCATCTGGATTCACGTCGCGTCGGGGTCCCATGGAAGTGCGAGGCCCCTCCAGGAGTCGAATCGCTGTGCTCTTGTCCAGGATGCACGCGAGACCCGCCACCTGATGGAGCGCGCCTTGGCCAGACTAGGCAGCCAGACCAACGCCGCTGGTTTGACGGACCGCACGGGGTCATCCAAGAGCGCCGCGCCGGCCAGCCCAGAACTTTTTCCCGCGAGGCCCGAGTGGAGCAGTCTCAAGATCCCGATGCAGGAATCCCTGGACCACAGGTGAGTCCCAACACCGATGGGCCGCCTCCAGACCTAGGTCCCGTCGACGACCCGGCGACGCCAGCTCCAATCCGCGACGATTTTTTGGATGGCGAAGAACCGCCGCAACCGCCTGGCCCGTCAGCGCCTCGAGCTGCCAGAGCTCCTCGGCCGCGACCTCGAGTCGCGGGCGCTGGGGCGGGTCATGCACCAGAAGACTTGGCCACTTTCGGCGTCACTCAGACCTTGCGTGTGCTGCGATCTGGGGGTGCATCTCAAGTGCGCCGCGAAATCCGTGCATTTCGCACTCGCTGGTGGCGTGCTACGCGGCCTCAGATGGAAAATATATTCACTGCAGCCCAGTGCCTGAGTAGAGTCATGCAAGTCATCGCCGGAATGGTAGACGTATGCCGCGAGTGCAGGGCCTGGGCCAGCATCGCGTCGCAAATCGTACCTCGGTCCAGCTGGTCACGGCTCCCGATCAGGAAGTAGAAAGGGATATCCTCTTCTACCGCCAATTCCCGATCTGGCACGTGATCGATCGAGCCGACCGATGGCATGCAGCAGAGCTTCTCGAAGGTGACTCCAGCGACGCTGGTCGCCGCTCCTCAAAGAGCCTGTGCTCTGCCATCCTAGCATGTTGTATCTCGATCTTCGGACCGTTCAAGACACTGATAGTGGATGGAGAACGTGCTGTCCTTGGTGCCGCAGCTAAGCCATTCCTCGATCGACGCGGCATCGTGGTCCGAGTGCGAGCCCCGACCAGCGCGCCCGCATGATCGAGCGACTCGGTGCAATTCTGCGACGCGCCATGCATTGCATTGCATTGAAGAACAACGTCGGCGTGAAGGGCTCGGAGTTAGCATGCCCGACGTACTATCTGAGGCAGTGTTTCCAGGCAGCTCTCTCACTCATGTCCCATGGATACGTAGCGCCATGAAGCGCGCGATTCGGAAGGCAGCCGCGGATCCAACGCGGCACCATGACCCTCAACTACCGAGTCGCCGAACAGATATGCCGCCTCGGAAATATGCGATGTTTCATAGACTTCGGTGGATTGGTATACGGAAGTACGAGCCCAACTACTGCGCCCCAAGGTCAGGCATGGATGAGGGTAGAATAGTACTTGGGAGCCTCTCAGCTGAGACCCTTGAACGCGTTGGCCTTGCCGACGCATGCGCGGTCACCGCTGTGATCGCTAGCAAGTGCTCTGTGGCCTTGCGTCGCCAGAAGAATTTTTCAATTTCGACCGTGTCTCGGCCATCCGAGTCGACCGCGGTCTTGAGCGCATCGTGGCCGAGGGCAGTCGAGACGCTTCACTCCTGGCGCGGTGGCGACCGGGCCATCGCGAAGTGAACGCCTGGTGGAGCTTGGAGGCTGGCGGACGAAGCCTTGTCGAGCCCCTATGTCCCGACCGCAGCAGCGTGTGTTCTCTCTTATTCATGCTTGGAGATGTAGCTGGACGCTGCTTAGGAGATTTCGTGAAATATGCGCTCCAAGTGGCAGGCGCTCGGGGAAATAGTGCCGATCCTTCGGCAGCGGGCGCCCGCCTCGACGATTCTTCGCATGACGAAGGGAGGCTGGCCACCATCGAGGATGGGGTCCCGCAGAGATTCCACGAGCGACCACTGCCCTTTCGACACCACGTGGTGGGCCTCCTTGACTCACGACCAGCAGGCAGTCACGACGGACGCCTTGCCTGCCCACTGAGGTTTGCCGGCGCCATCGCTACTTCACAGTAGGGTCTACGCCTCTCGAGACCACAGAGGCCATCGACAGTGGTTAGGCCGGGGGGGCCCACGTGGAAATGTTGGCTCCGAACGAGATGCACAAACTCATGCTGGATCATCTGGTGCCCCGCGGTCACTGTGCACTCTCCGGGGTCTACATGGCGGGAACTGAGAAGGCAGTGGTCGAACGCGACGCTGATTTACTCACCCCCGAAGGGTTTCGACAGCGCGCCGCAGTCGTGGCTGCCGCTGTGCTCGAGGAACTGCAAGTATGGGTAAATCGCAACTGTCTCTCAGGGCGTCTGCGCCGAGGAGTGCGCGGCGCCCTTGACTGCAGGCGGGAAGGCGAGTGGGAATGGACGCGGAGTCGATCAGACCCATTGCAGAAGGTCTGGATCACCCGCATGAGGCAGGGCATCCATGACCTCGAGGACGCCGGCGCCGATCGCATCGCCGCATATGCAGGCGCCTCATTACGACTCCCAGCGCGTTATTGTCTCCGAGGCGGCCTGCCGAGGATGGACGGTCAGCGCGTGGGGCGTCAGGAAGGCCTTTTCTGAAAGGCGTCAGCTACCAGGAACTTGCGGAGGCAACGGGTGCGCAAAACCGAGAGGTTAATTTTGAGCTCTCCCCTGATTGCGTCGCAGTCCTGCGCGAAGTAGACGGGTGCGAAGATATCGACCCAGCAATTGAAATGTCCCACATAGAGAAAACCAGGCAGGTGCAAAGTTGCCCCGAGATGCTGGTCCATCCAACTCACCAAGATCACCAATCACATGTACCATGCGATTCCAACACAATCTGACAACGAGTTCATCGCCAAACACACGGACCGCGAGCTCGTCCTGCTGGCCACCAGACATTGTGATGACATCAAGGTCACGGGTTCGTTTCAGGAGAAGGCCAAGTTACGTGAATGTCAGGAGGGTGGCTTTGGGCAAGTAAGCTGCGTGTTCGCGAAGGAACAATGACTTTCTGTGGGGCGCGTCATTCCCCCGCGCACAACGGCGGATATGAGCTGGATCAGATCGGGAGCTCCGAGCTGACCGGTAGATCCAACTCCGAGGTCGCTTCGGAGAGCCTGACAAAACTGTACCTCAGTCTTCTTATGCTCTGGCTCTCACGCTCATCACCCGAATCGACTAGCACGTCTGCGTAGTCGCACTTCAGCCCCACGCAGCGGCGCCAACGTTTGGCCACATACGGATGCTCAACGCACTGGTGATATGGGCACAGGCCACGCCACTACGCATCCACAATCCACCCATGATTTGCACGCGCAAGCTCGAAATACACAGCGACGCAGCATTCCGAAAGGAAGATAAGGGGGGCGCCGACGCAGGGCGAGCCCTGCGAGGAGCCGGCTGTGGCGCATGGGCACCGCAGACACGGGCGCTCAAGCGTTCGTTGGCAAGCAAACGCGCCACTTACTGGACTGGCACTGTGGGGCGCTCAAACAATTGCGCGCAGCACCTCCGCAAGATAGCTGATGGCCGCGATCAGTCCAACAGATCACGGCCTCGCTCTAGCTGTCCATGGCGTGCTCAAGTGACGTCTTGGCCCTGCAGCGGCACGCCGCCAACGAGAAAATCAACGGCCACTCGCGCTGCAAATCGAGCTCTGCCTCTCGATGGGAGTGGTCGCAGCCGTTGCAGCAGCGAGACCTTAGCCTGCGGCAGAACACCCATTAATGCCGCGTGTGCTCTGGCTCCGCGACCTCTTGAGCTCGGGCCAACTATGGGCCCTGAGCTGGGCAGATACCCGTGATGTGATCGCGGACAGGATGACCAAGGGCAGTATGGATTGATCCGCCCTTCGTGACATGGCCGGAGGTTTTCGTCAGCGGTCGCATACGCCGTGCGCAAACACCCTCGCGTCGGCTGGCAAGTTCACAGTGCCGTCAGGGCACGGGCGCCAGCCGACCTCGGGCAACTAACTTATGTATCATGCGTATAGGTTCTGCGGGTGCCCCATCTTCCTCGGAAGAACTGGCCCCTCCCATTCACATCTTTTCGGCAGGTCTGTCGCCTGGCGCATGGTGGTTGGGGGATGTTGTAGCGCGGCAGTTCGGAAGGGCATGCTGTCGGGAGTCTATGTTGCAGTGGTTAGCATTCGCCGCGGCGTGAGCGTAGGCGAACGCGTGCGCGGGCATGGCGGACACAGAAATAGCAGGCAGGATCAGGGAGAGGCAGTCACGATGACGCTGGTACTTCCTTCAGCATTCTTGTGCGCCGCCCGGCCGAAGCGCGCTGGGCTGCCAGCTGTGGCTCGCGCGCCGCCGGGCCCGCGCGCGGGCTCCCGCCGTGCGCCGCCGCGCGCTGGCGGCTACCCGCTGCCGCGCGCGCGGTGGTCGCCGTGCCTCTGAGTAAGCTGCCCGAGCCCCCCGGGTCCGCCGCCGCCTCGCCGCTCGCGCTCCGCGCCCTTGTCTTCCTTGTCTTCCATCGAGGAAGTCGTGTTGTCAGAAGATGCGGCGCTCGCGTCGACTGCGGGCCGAGCCGCGCCGCTGGCTTGGTCTCCGACGCCCCAACCGGGCACCTTGGCAAGAGTCGACGGCCCATCGAGGCCGCCTTCGATGATCCGCCCTCTCGGCGCGCCTCCAATGACGCCGCCGCGTGCAGAGCCCAAGCTCGCGAAGTGGAAGCCCGATGCAGCAGCTAAACGAGACGTGGCGCCACCTGTTTCACAGGGCCGCGTTCAGGCTTAAGGCCTTCCCAAGTTCCCGGTCGCGCCCGTCATTTCCGCGCAGACCCCTCGCGGCAGCCGTGTCTCGCTCGCGGCTGATGTTGGGCAGGGAGGCGCTCGCGGTGACGCCAACCCCGCCGAGTGCGCCACCTCCTCCAGAGGTGTCGGCCGCGGCGCTCTCGGAGGGCGCTCGGCCGTCCACCGAGCTCGACGTGGAGATTGTGACCTTCGTGCGCAAGTGGCATCTTGCGGATTCGGTGCTAGGGCGCGCGTTCCGTCGCATCTTGTTCAGTGTCAACGCGATGAATCCCGAGCTCCGCGCGGGATTCACTTTCGAAGCGCGGAGAATCCACGGCCGGGCAAATGGTCCGAGGCCCACGTGTGCGAACGTCCCGTTGCGCATCGCGCTCGTGATGTTCGCGCCGAAACTCCACCGCCTCTGGATTTCGTTGAGCCCCCAGTAACGAGACGAATGCAGGCGTCGCTGGGCGTTGATGAAGGCGGGGTCATGGCCCGTATTCGGCCAGGATCTGTTGGCCGAGCCCGTCGGTGGCGTGCCCCCGTCCAAGAGCCGCGCGCCTGGGCGTGAGCGGCCGGTGGGGCTGTCGCCGCATGTAGTGCGCTCCCCTTCGCCTTCGGGTGAGCGCGCGCCGCGCGCCCCGCCTCGTCGCCGCCTCTCGCCAGAGGGCCAGCCCCAGTCGCCAACTGGTGAGGCTGGATGCGAAGAGGCCAGCGCGGCTAACAGATCGAGCTGGAGACCGACGCTGCCCCGCCCGTCGATTCCACGCCCGCTTTGGACAAGGGCGGGGACCGTGGCGCCCATCGGCTCCCGAGGGCGCGCCGCGGTGATGACCGGCAAGGGCAAGGGCAAGAACAAGGGCCAGTGCGAGCGCTCGCTGGACGACGCCGCCGACCTTCCCAAGAAGAAGAAGAAGGATAAGAAGAAGACCCGCAGGGCTGGGGAGAAGGTCAGGCGCCGGCGCGCCAGCGCGGCCCTCCGCGCGGCTTGCGCCGACGAGCCGCGGCAGCCGCTCTCGCTCATGGGCAGTGCCAG
>CAUYUJ010005199.1:55000-63513 GCA_963575745.1 Prorocentrum cordatum
TGTAGCTCTATTACCCTATACCCCAACAGCCCTATAGCCATACAGCCCTCAGAAGATTATGATTCGGGTTTTTTTCCCCCGGTATCATTATTAGTGGTAGTCGTAGTAGTCGTAGTAGTAGTAGTAGTAGTAGTAGTAGTAGTAGTAGTAGTAGTAGTAGTAGTAGTCGTAGTAGTAGTAGTAGTAGTAGTAGTAGTAGTAGTAGATGTAGTAGTAGGAGTAGTAGGAGTAGTCGTAGTCGTAGTCATAGTAGTATTCGTAGTATTAGTAGTAGTAGTATTATTAGTAGTAGTAGCAGTAGTAGTAGTAGTAGTAGTAGTAGTAGTAGTAGTAGAAGTAGTAGTCGTCGTAGTAGTAATAGTGGTAATGAGATTAGCAGTAGTAGTAGTTGTACTCGTAAGATGAGTGTTAGTGGTAGTAGTAGTAGTAGTAGTAGTAGTAGTAGTAGTCGTAGTAGTAGTAGTAGTAGTAGTAGTGGCAGAAGTAGTAATAGTAGTCGTAACCGTAGTCGTAACCGTAGTCGTATTCGTAGTCGTAGTCATAGTCCCACTTGTGGTTGTAGTCGTAGTCGTAGTAGTAGTAGCAGTCGTAGAAGTAGAAGAAGAAGAAGAAGTAGTAGTAGTAGGTTTAGTAGCAGTAGTAGTAGTAGTAGTAGTAGTAGTAGTAGTAGTAGTAACAGTAGTAGTAGCTGTAGTAGTAGTAGTAGTAGTAGTAGTAGTAGTAGTAGTAGTAGTAGTAATAGTAGTAGTATTGGTAGTAGCAGTCGCCGTAGTCGTAGTAGTCGTAGTAGTCGTAGTAGTAGTAGTAGTAGTAGTAGTAGTACTAGTAGTAGTAGTAGTAGTGGTAGCAGTCGTAGTAGTAGTAGTAGTAGTAGTAGTAGTAGGAGTAGTAGTAGTATTAGTAGTAGTAGTAATTCTAGTAGTAGTCGTAGTAGTAGTAGTAGTAGTAGTAGTAGTAGTAGTGGTGGTAGTGGTAGTCGTAGTAGGGTAGTAATAGTATTTGTAGTGGTAGTAGTAGTAGTAGTAGTGGTAGTAGTAGTAGTAGCAGTAGTAGTAGTAGTAGTAGTAGTAGTAGTAGTAGTAATGGCAGTAATGAGTAGTAGTAGTAGTAGTAGTAGTAGTAGTAGTAGCAGTAGTAGTTGTTGTCGTAGTCGTAGGTAGTAGTAGTCGTAGTAGTAGTAGTAGTAGTAGTAGTAGTAGTAGTAGTAGTAGTAGTAGTAGTAGTAGTAGTGGTAGTAGTAGTGGTAGTGGTAGTAGTAGTAGTAGTAGTAGTAGTAGTAGTAGTTGTAGTCGTCGTGTCGTCGTCGTCGTCGTTTCGTCGTGTTCGTCGTCGTCGTAATGTGGAGTAGGAGTGTAGAGAAGTAGTGTATTAGTAGTGTAGTAGTAGTAGTAGTTAGTAGTTTTAGTTTGTATTCGTCGTTGAGTAGTGGTGGAAGAAGTAGTAGTAGGTGTCGTAGCCGTAGTCGTAGTAGTAGTAGTAGTAGTAGTAGTAGTAGCAGCAGTCGTTGTAAGAGTAGTAGTGGTTGTAGTAGTTGTAGTAGTAGTCGTCGTAGTAGTTCTTGAAATAGTTATGTTGAAGTTTAATAGTTAGTTAGTAGTAGTAGTTAGTAGTTAGTAGTTAGTAGTTAGTAGTTAGTAGTTAGTAGTTAGTAGTTAGTAGTTAGTAGTTAGTAGTTAGTAGTTAGTAGTAGTAGTAGTAGTAGTAGTAGTAGTAGTAGTAGTAGTAGTAGTAGTAGTAGTAGTAGTAGTAGTAGTAGTAGTAGTAGTATTGTAGTCGTAGTCGTAGTCGTAGTCGTAGTCGTAGTAGTAGTAGTAGTAGTAGTAGTAGTAGTAGTAGTAGTAGTAGTAGTAGTAGTAGTAGTAGTAGGAGTCGGAGTAGGAGTAGGAGTAGGAGTAGGAGTAGGAGTAGGAGTAGGAGTAGGAGTAGGAGTAGGAGTAGGAGTAGGAGTAGGAGTAGGAGTAGGGGTAGGAGTAGGAGTAGGAGTAGGCGTAGGAGTAGGAGTATGAGTAGGAGTAGGAGTAGGAGTAGGAGTAGGAGTAGGAGTAGGAGGTAGTAGTAGTAGTAGTAGTAGTAGTAGTAGTAGTAGTAGTAGTAGTAGTAGTAGTAGTAGTAGTAGTAGTAGTAGTAGTAGTAGTAGTAGTAATAGTCGTCGTCGTCGTTGTCGTCGTCGGCGTAATAGTAGTTGTAGTCGTAGCCGTAGTAGTAGTGGTGGCGGGGGAACGCATGCGGACCCTGGCATCGGTGCCTTCATTGGAGCTCCTGATGGGGCCACGATCCTCACAAGGGGTGCGCTGGAATGTGCGGGGGCAGGATGCGGACCCTTCGGCTGAGCTCTCCGGTGGAGCTCCCAATGGGGCCACGACCCTCATGTGGAGTGTGCTTACACTGGCGGGGGACGCATGCGGACCTTGCCACCGATGCCTTCGGTGTATGTGGAGGGCAGAGGCACGGATGGGAGGAGGAAAGTGGGAGGTAAGTTGACGCAGGGCGCTGTCTTTTCAAACAAGAAGACTCAACACCACAGGATGGTTGGGAATAGAGCCATCGCAGGTCTGTGGGCGGATCGGAAAGCGACAGCAGCGACGCGAGAGGAGGCGGGCCCAGCAGCGCCGTGCGACGCTATGGGCATGGTCATCTCGTGCATGCGGCTCGCGCACAGATGCCTCCACCGTGCCCTCCTGGCCTTGCTCGAGCGGCCCTTCGCATGGCACAAGCTGCACCTCCACCACCCTCCCGCCCAGGTGCGGCGTGGGAGAAGGCAGGAGTGTCCGAGGAGGGGCGGGGCGCAGACGCGCTGCTGTCGCCTGCGCTTTTTTGGCGGACGCCGCGCGGTCAGGCGGGGCAGTGTGGGGCAGCCTGAGCAGCGCGAGCGGCATGCATCCCAAAGAGAGCTTCCCTGTCTGCTGTGAGCCCTGCCTGCATCGGCTTCACGGCGCAAAGCGGGGAAGCGTGGGCGTCGCGCCCCCCAACGAGCCTCCGTGTCCGCCCGGCGGTTGGCGGGCGTCTTGGTCCTTGGAAGCTTTATGACCAGGGGCGTACACCATGCTTTCCGTAGCTGATCCGAAATGCCTCTGAGACCGTCTGTCTTGTCCCAGGTGGTGTCCCACAGTTCACGCGCTGATGACAGGCGGGGCGCTTGTCGTCAGCGCGGCTTGAGGCCCGAGGACTCCGAAGCCTCAAGAGTGCCCCTGGACCCCCCCCAAAAAAAACAATTCACGCGCTGATGAGCCCTCGGTGTAGCTCCTTATGGGGCCACCAAACGTGTGAGGGGTGTGCCGAAGTGGGTGTGGCTGACGCGGAGGGGGAGGAGGGAGGAGGGGGAGGAGGAGGAGGAGGAGGGGAGAACGCGGGGACCGTTTCTTCAAAACGAGGACCCAACACCACAGGATGGTTGGGAAAAAATTAGGCTGGCGAAGGACCCAACCATATGCAGCTGCGAGTACCGCACGGATATGAGACGAAGGAGGGGGCACGCAAACTAGGCCCCTCTTCTCATAGGCACCGCGCCACTGGGGCCTTCGGTGGAGCTCCCTATGGGCCACGAAACTGTGTGCAGGGTGGTCCGAAATGTGGTGGGGAGGCATGCTGAGAACTGCCCATCTGGGGCCTTCGTGGAGCGACCTTATGGGGCCCCGCCTGTGAGGTGTGCCGCAAATGGGTGGATGTGGGATGCCTGCGAAGCCGCCACTGGGCCTTCGGTGGAGCTCCCTATGGGGCCACGAAACGTGTGAGGGGTGTGCCGACATGGGTGGTGGGGAGCCACTGGGGCCTTCGGTGGAGCTCCCTATGGGGCCACGAAGCGTATGAGGGGTGTGCCGAAATTGGTGATGGGGACGCATGCGAACGCAACCACTGGGGCCCCTTCGGTGGAGCTCCCTATGGGGCCGCGAAACGTGTGAGGGGTGGGCCGAAATGAGCGAGGGGCGGCATGCCAACTCTGCCACTGGGGCCTTCGGTGGAGCTCATTATGGGGCCACGAAACGTGTCAAGGGTGTGTCGCCATGGGTGGCGCGGACGCATGCGAACCCTGCCACTGAGGCCGTCGGTGGAACTCCCAATGAGGCCGCGAAGCGTGTGAGGGGTGTGCAAAAGTGGGTGGGGGCGGCATGCGAACCCTGCCACGGGTGCCTTCGGTAGACCACCCTATGGGGCCACGAAATGCGTGAGGGGTGTGCCAAAGTGGGGTGGGGGCGGCATGCGAACCCTGCCACTGGGGCCGTCGGTGGAGCTCCCTATGGGGCCACGAAGCGTGTGAGGGGTGTGCCAAAGTGAGGTGGGGGCGGTATGCGAACCCTGCCACTGGGGCCTTCGGTGGAGCTCCCGATGAGGCCACGAAACGTGTGAGGGGTGTGCCAAAGTGGGGCGGGGGCGGCATGCGAACCCTGCCACTGGGGCCGTCGGTGGAGCTCCCTGTGGGGCCACGAAACGTGTGAGGGGTGTGCCAAAGTGAGGTGGGGGCGGCGTGCGAACCCTGCCACTGGGGCCTTCGGTGGAGCTACCTATGGGGCCACGAAACGTGTGAGGGGTGTGCCCAAGCGGGGTGGGGGCGGCATGCGAACCCTGCCACTGGGGCCTTCGGTGGAGCTACCTATGGGGCCACGAAACGTGTGAGGGGTGTGCCAAAGTGGGGTGGGGGCGGCATGCGAACCCTGCCACTGGGGCATTCGGTGGAGCTACCTATGGGGCCACGAAACGTGTGAGGGGTGTGCCAAAGTGGGGTGGGGGCGGCATGCGAACCCTGCCACTGGGGCCTTCGGTGGAGCGACCTATGGGGCCACGAAGCGTGTGAGGGGTGTGCCAAAGTGGGGTGGGGGCGGCATGCGAACCCTGCCACTGGGGCCTTCGGTGGAGCTCCCTATGGGGCCACGAAACGTGTGAGGGGTGTGCGGAAAGGGGAACTAATGGCGATGGCGATGATGATGATGATGATGATGATGATGATGATGATGATGATGATGATGATGATGATGATGATGATGATGATGATGATGATGATGTGATTGATGGTGGTGGTGCTGATGTTGATTCTGATGCTGCTGCTGATGATGAAGGATATGACTGATGTGATGATGCTGATGATGATGATTTATGGCCTGATGTGATGATGATGATGAGGCTGACGAGACTGGATGCTGGTGGTGATAGGAACCGATGATGATCCTGGTGGTGATGATGACAGATTGTTTGGACTCCTGTTTGGCGATGGCGATGATTCTGATGATGATGATGCTAGGTGTGATGATGACGAGCATGATGATGAGGATGAGAAGGATGAGGCTAGAGATCATGATGCATGTGATATATGATGATGATGAGATGATGATGATTATGATGATGATAATTCATGCTGATGTCTGATGACTGACGACTGATGATGACGATGGAGGACTGATGCAGATTATGATGTGCTGATAGAGTGAACGAATGATATAGATGACAGCGATGGGAGGAGGGAGGAGGGGGGAGAGGAGGAGGAGGAGAGGAGAGGAGAGGAGAGGAGAGGAGACGCGGGGCGCTGTCTCTTCAAAACGAGGACCCAACATCACAGGATGGTTGGGAACAATTCACGCGCTGATGAGGTTCAGCGTCAAGGCCCACGCCTCGCCGGCCGCCAGCCCCTCCTCCGGCAGGCGAGGGCCCGTGGGCCTCCGCCGCCCACGGCTCCCGCCGGCAGGGCCCACGCCACCACTGCGACGATCGCGTCGGCGACGTCGACAGCGACGGCGAGGGCGAGGACGACGACCACGACGACCACTACGACGACGACCACCACGACGACGACCACGACGACGACCACGACGACGACCACGACGACGACCACGACGACGACGACGACGACGACGACGACGACGACGACGACGACCACGACGATGACGACGACCACGACCACGACCACGACCACGACCATGACGACCACGACGACGGCGGCGGCGGTCCATTTTGGGCGCTCCAGGAAGTGCCTCGCCCTCGGCGCCACCCTGCCCTCGGCGGAAGCGGGCGCAAGGCCGGCGGAAGCAGGCGGGAAGTCGGACGGCGGCGGGTCCGCCGGCGGACACCAGCGGAGGGCCGGCGGAATGCGGCGGAAGTAGAAGACGTCAATGTTTGTTGATCCGAGGAGGAGGAGGAGGAGGAGGAGGAGGAGGAGGAGGAGGAGGAGGAGGAGGAGGAGGAGGAGGAGGAGGAGGAGGAGGAGGAGGAGGAGGAGGCGGCCATACATACGGCCGCTGCGACTCGTCCCCCCAGCAGGACCTCCTGATCGCGGCCACGGGCAGCCGGCGCGACATCGAGGGTGCGCGTGCGCGTTGGGGTGTGGGGGTGGTGCAGGCGTGCAGGAGGGAGGAGTCGGAGCCGAGAGAGGAGACGGAGGACAATGAGGAGGAGGAGGAGGAGCAGGAGGAGAGGGATGGGAGGGGGGGCGGCGAAGGGTGAAGGGCGTGGATTGGATGGGATTGTATTGGATTGATGCTGATGATGATGCTGATGATGATGCTGATGATGATGATGCTGATGCTGCTGCTGATGCTGCTACTGATAATGATGATGATGATGATGATGATGATGATGATGATGATGATGATGATGATGATGATGATGATGATGAGGAAGATGAGGATGATAATGAGGAGGATGAGGATTGTGATGATGCTGATGATGAGGATGATGACGAGGAGGAGGAGGAGGAGGAGGAGGAGGAGAGGATCAGGAGGAGGAGGGCGAGGAATGGATGGTGATGATGCTGATGATGGTGATGGTGATGGTGATGGTGATGGTGATGATGTGTGTGATGGTGATGATGCTGCTGATGATGACGACGATGGTGGTGATAATGATGATGACGACAATGACGATGACGATGACGGTGACGGTGATGATGATGATGATGAGGAGGAGGAGGAGGAGGATGAGGAGGAGGAGGAGTTAGAGGAGTTCGATGAGGAGGAGGAGGAGGGCAATGAGTTGGACCAGTGCAAACCGAAGACGCATCAGCGATGCTGCAATAAACCCGCTCTCCAAGTTGCCGCCCTAGAAGAGTCTGTTTTCATTGTGGGGCATGTCTCATTGGAAAATTAGCCTGGCGAAGGACCCAACCATATGCAGCTGCGAGTACCGCACGGATATGAGACGAAGGAGGGGGCACGCAAACTAGGCCCCTCTTCTCATAGGCACCGCGCCACTGGGGCCTTCGGTGGAGCTCCCTATGGGGCCGCGAAGCGTGTGAAGGGTGTGCCGAAATGGGTGGTGGGGAGGCATGCGGACCCTGCCACTGGGGCCTTCGGTGGAGCTCCCTATGGGGCCACGAAACGTGTGAGGGGTGTGCCGAAATGGGTGGTGGGAGGCATGCGAACGCAGCCACTGGGGCCTTCGGTGGAGCTCCCTATGGGGCCACGAAACGTGTGAGGGGTGTGCCGAAATGGGTGGTGGGGAGCCACTGGGGCCTTCGGTGGAGCTCCCTATGGGGCCACGAAACGTATGAGGGGTGTGCCGAAATGGGTCCCTTCGGTGGAGCTCCCTATGGGGCCACGAAACGTGTGAGGGGTGGGCCGAAATGGGCGAGGGGCGGCATGCCAACTCTGCCACTGGGGCCTTCGGTGGAGCTCATTATGGGGCCACGAAACGTGTCAAGGGTGTGTCGACATGGTTGGCGCGGACGCATGCGAACCCTGCCACTGGGGCCGTCGGTGGAACTCCCAATGGGGCCACGAAACGTGTGAGGGGTGTGCAAAAGTGGGTGGGGGCGGCATGCGAACCCTGCCACGGGGGCCTTCGGTAGAGCACCCTATGGGGCCACGAAATGCGTGAGGGGTGTGCCAAAGTGGGGTGGGGGCGGCATGCGAACCCTGCCACTGGGGCCGTCGGTGGAGCTCCCTATGGGGCCACGAAACGTGTGAAGGGTGTGCCAAAGTGAGATGGGGGCGGCATGCGAACCCTGGCACTGGGGCCTTCGGTTGAGCTCCCTATGAGGCCACGAAACGTGTGAGGGGTACGCCAAAGTGGGGCGGGGGCGGCATGCGAACCCTGCCACTGGGGCCTTCGGTGGAGCTACCTATGGGGCCACGAAACGCGTGAGGGGTGTGCCAAAGTGACGTGGGGGCGGCATGCGAACCCTGCCGCTGGGGCCCTCGGTGGAGCTACCTATGGGGCCACGAAATGCGTGAGGGGTGTGCCGAAGTGGGGTGGGGGCGGCATGCGAACCCTGCCACTGAGGCCGTCGGTGGAGCACCCTGTGGGGCCACGAAACGTGTGAGGGGTGTGCCAAAGTGCGGTGGGGGCGGCATGCGATACCTGCCACTGGGGCCTTCGGTGGAGCTACCTATGGGGCCACGAAACGTGTGAGGGGTGTGCCAAAGTGGGGTGGGGGGCGGCATGCGAACCCTGCCACTGGGGCCTTCGGTGGAGCTACCTACGGGGCCACGAAACGTGTGAGGGGTGTGCCAAAGTGGGGTGGGGGCGGCATGCGAACCCTGCCACTGGGGCCTTCGGTGGAGCTCCCTATGGGGCCACGAAGCGTGTGA